>JBBIGA010000007.1:8917540-8934627 GCA_037576975.1 Alestes dentex
AGATAGATATATATATAGATATGTGCGTATAGTGTGTGTGTGTATAGATAGATAGATAGATTGATTGATAGATAGATAGATAATATCAAACATTAAATCAAATAAAGCAGTTTGTTGTCGGACTTCACAACAATTTTCTTGGAAGAAAATGTCGTGAAATGACGGGTGAGTATAAAGGTTTATTTTACGTTTATACTTGTCTCCCTTGTCTAAATGAAGGGTTTGGGGATAATCACCCGACGATTTTACTTTTCGCTTGAGGCAAATGCAATACTGTTTTCCCCGCTTTCTCTCTGTGCTCATATTTGAGTCAGTGCCGATTATATTTATTCCAAAGAAACAGAGTAAAGAGGTGCACCGTCCTCCACTGTTTAACCCTATAAAGATGCAGGAATTAACGTTTGGAATAAAAGGTTTCACTTTCTAATTCTGAAAGAGCTCATCTTAAATCCGACAAGAATCGATATTATATATGTTTTTAAAATAATATTAGAAACATTTATACTGCAAACGTTTCGTGATCTTTGTAGAACACTGTAAAACATAATGACCCACGTCCTCGCAGACAACACTCTGTCCAGATGAGCAATTATTTATCATGTACTTTTAGACCAAGCGGACTTGAGAAGTGAACTTTTACAGTTGATATATCAACGATGATTAGATATTTACCTGAAAGTTCGTAGTGTGACGAGGGCACTGTCCCTCTTCAGAACACAACGTAAAAAGCATTCGGCAGTATTTTTTAAAATCCACGGCAATGACATTGATCGGAAAGGCGCCACCGTGTGGAGGAAGTGCCAGTTGTCAGAACTTCAAAACCTTCCAGCCGAGCAGCCGACGCGGAGACAAATGCCGGAAAAGTCAGAGAACAACAAGCTTTCAGCGATTCCAGTCGCCGTTTTCAAGCTCTTAGTCACAGTTAATAACCTTGGTTCTCAGACGGTTTATTGCACCCGCACTCCAATTGTACAAATGCTCCAGACTAAGTCAGGTTTTATGGCCGGGGTGCTACAGCAGAGGTGGTGGGGGTGGGGTGTGTGTGTGTGTGTGTGTGTGTGTGTGTGTGTGCCGCAATGAGCTCAAGAATTCCGCAGAGTCTCAAAAGGATGCGCAACGCAGGGCGACTGAGTAAAGCAGTACTCATTAGCTCATGGTTGGCTTTATTTATTAGACGTCAGAATGGCCTGAGTCGTTACTTGGTTTGTGACCTCTCTCATCACATATCGTCTGTAAAACGGTATTTGAAGCTACAATGAAAGTCAGCCTTTATTGTTGTAGTTCACTTAGATTGTTTCCTAGATTTCATGACGAACACTGGACCATTGAATCAAAGCGCTGTCAGCCCTGCATTAAGTCATTTCGGAGGTGGAAACCAAAGCAAGTGTTTTTAGAGCCGATTTGATTCACTGGGCCATCCATCGCCATGTTTGGGGCAGTTCCGTAATGGATACGAGGCATTAATGATGGCAGCTATTTGATCCCCGAATCAATTTAAACTCTCGCTGGCAATAAAAAATATCCATCAAACATCTGATCCTACATAAGAGGGGAAAAAGGAAAAACGGGACATGTTACAAGAGGTCGATTTATACAACGAGATGTCTACGTCCTTCAAAACCACACAAACGAAATGTTTCTGCAGACTGACGTATCACATATCTGGAAAAATGAAAATTAACATATCTACATAACCTGGAGATTTTGTAAAGTAATGTCCTATGCAGTGTTCTCATCTTGTTTGTCTATTGCTTTTAAGTCACGGCGTTTAGAAAAAGTTGCATTTTGTTTACATTAAATCACACCAGTAACGATCAACACCCATCTTTAGGCTCGCGAAAGCCTACCATACAAAAACAAATATTCAAGTAAAACATAATGCAAAAGTCAACATTGTCCATTTTTCCCGAAAATAAAACAAAAAACAGCAAATATATTGCTAGTAGGTCTCTCAGGAATTGTGCGTGCGTTATTTAAACAGGTGTAACCAATATGATGCCAAATATAATAAGAAACAAGTACTGCTGGGACTAAATGACACTTTCCTGCAGTGCAAGTATTGCCCTCCTCCAGAAAGATTTTACACAGTTTTGAGGAGTAATACTTTTGCTATATTGCCACATTTATAAATATGTATGAAGTACAAGCTTTGGTCAGAAAATAAAATCATAAAACACCAAAAAGACACAAAAAACCCTGTAACGTTTATCTGAGATTGGTGATGCAATAATAATAATAATAATAATAATAATAATAATAATAATAATAATAATAATAATAATAATGCAGAATCTGCATAGAATTCATGTGGTGAAATGAGGTTTGTCAGATGGGGCTTCAGATCCGCTCTCGCTCTGGGAATGTGCAGCGGCGAACTTGAAATTAACCATGCCTGGGGTCCGCTCCTGGACGGACGGGTCCAGGGCCTTTACAGCAAAGGGTTCGTAGAATAGTACTGTAAGCGGTCCCTGTTTAACTTCTTCTCTTTCATCCTCCTGTTCTGAAACCAAATTTTGACTTGACGGTCGGTGAGATTAAGCATCCTGGAGAGCTGCAGGCGCTTCTCTTTGTTGATATAAACGCTGAAGAAAAATTCTCTTTCCAGTTCCCTGATTTGGTATTTGGAGTAAGGGCATCTCTTTTTGCGCGTTTTCTGTCCAGCTGAAAGAATGACAATTAGGGTTGTTTATATTCACCAAATAAACATGGAAAATATGCAAGCTGTAACTGTGAACAATTGGATGTATTTTGTTGATTGTTTATATAGTCTTTATTTGTCGTTTAATGTCATACTTTACAGCGTAAAAGATCTGAGATCTGCTATGTAATAGCTTACTAAGAGACTTGCTATAGTTCACACCGCACCTGGAGAGAAATCTGTGGTTAGTTCTTAAAGGCTGCCTAAAGACACAATTTGCATCGTGCGTTGCTTGTGAAACAGCACATTAATTACTAGAGCGTCTTAGTAAACAGCTCTGAAAACGTTAGAGGTTCCACGAGTCTAGTCATTCCTTAAAGTTTACCTTCACAGGTGCATTCGCTGTAACGTATAGGATGTCTTAACAAATTACTCATACATGTGACACAATCAAATCAAAAGATCACATCACATAGAAACTCCAAAGAAGTCTAAATCTTTGTTCCAGCCGCGCGTTGATGTGTGTTGACCGCGCTAGCCGCTGCTATTTTTTATATAACGTAACTGCACAGACGACTTCAAAGTCTTTACAGAGGAAATGCCCTATCATTCACGGCCAATTTCAACCTTAAGCACGTGATCTATCTCACGTTTATAACAAAGTTTTGTTGGGGTAAATCTACAGGCCCTCCATAAACCTTATATGCTTATAAAACAGCATATAAAACCCTTTAACGGCTACGTGCGAGATTAGAAACTCTCTCCTAGCCGGCTCCGGCTCTTTCTTACGTACTGGTGGTGTATTTTTCTTCGTTGTTACCCGAAGACGACTCTGGGCTGCTGGTCTCCTCGCGGCGTTCCGACTCCTTCGCGTCGCGGTCTGGATGGGACCCTGAAGCTTGGGGTGGCGGAGCCTTGCTCGCGGTTCCGTTGACTGCGTGCTCGGTGCTTTGGCTTTCCGCGTTTCCGTAGGCCGTTTCGAAAAACTGATCGAAGGCTTGGGGCAATACGCCGTTCCTTCCCACGCTGCCGTACACGCTGGCCGTGTGGCTGGAGCCAGATTGGTGCACGAGCGAGCTGCTCTTCGAGAATACGTCCCCCATGTTGGGCAAGCAGTCCCTGTGCACCACGTCCTCTGCCCCGTAGCAGTGAGGCACGTTACTGCTCCGATGGTGATGCCACTTGCTTGATGGGTCAATGGCATAGTCCCTGTACGTCACCTCTCTCACGGACTGGACCTGGGGCAGATTAGACGAGTGGTAAGAGTATGGCATGGGGCAAGAAGACGGGGTCTGGGACAGAAAAGGAGGAAGGCTGGAGAAGTCCGTTCCCGAAACATAATAGGTGCAGCTAGGCAAGTACATATTGGACCCAACGGGCAGCCTCTCATCATAATCCATCATCTGTCTGGCCACTCCAATAGGGCAGTCCCCGCTTTCACATCGTTGTGCCGAGCTGAGCCCTAGTGGGTTTCAAGAGCTGAATCGCAGAGCAGAAATTTTGAGACGTGAGGTGACGTGTAGATCCATCTCCATCCATTCCAGAGAGCGCCAGTCATGTGACCGTGGGCAGAAATTGACATCTACGTCTAGGAGTGGGCCATAGTGTGCCAGTAAGTGTGAGTGTTCAAGTGTAGTACAAAAAGAACCTGGACTGATCTGCCCTATTCTGTTAACGCAATGGCTCACGTAATAGATAAGTCTCATTTGCAGTTATCCGCCTATCATTTGTTTATCCATCCTAATACAGCCAACATCTATGATTCTCCTCAGTACAGCTTAAAGAATGTTCATCTTTTCAAAAGCACATAGCTTTATATAATGTCTCGCTTTATTTATTTAATGCTTTAAATCTTTTTTTTTAATTTATTTATTTTTGCACAGTCTGTTAGCGCGCAACTTCTTTATTGCGATGGCTGGTTGAAAGTGAAATTCTATCATTAAATCCATTCTACAACCTCGTATTTGGTTTTTATGACTTAATTATACGAATTAATGAATCCAGCTCAATTTATTATAGCACGTAATAGCGTTTGCACGTATATAGGGGTGGGGGCGATGGGGGCATATTTTTGAAAGACTAAATGGCAAAAATGCTCGTACACTGGTTGTGGTATTACTCACATGTACCTGTACGTAGCTCATTGTTTTGCACTTACGCATACTGAAAAATACAAATAAATATTTTGTGTTTATATGGTACAAATATGTTACGACATACTAGTTCTTGCTAAAATAAGTCAACAGAAAGACCGATGTTGTATTGATGTAACGTTTTATTCACTGCTTATGTATCAGTTTTCTGTTAGTAAAAATGTATACTGGATTTTAGCGTGCTTGGCTAAATGTAGGTGAATAACATTACATTACCAAAAATATAGGTTAATTATGTTACGCAATTAGGCTAATAACATTCCAGCTGTTGGTTTCACGCTTTAAATGTAGATGGACCGCACAGTGCATGTTGCACAGAATGCAGAGTGTATACTTCACTGAACGCGGTTTGCTCAAATCGATTTCTGAGACGTGTTTGACATTTTGTCTTATATAAAATGTGAGTTGTATCTTTTAAAATGGGATTTTCAGGTGTTCGGGAGGCCAACAATTACGAAATAGATGGTCTCAAGATGCAGCGAAGAATTCGAGTGGTCTAAACACGGTTTAGGGCCATAAACTTTTAACTTGGACTGTGGCCCTGTTAAAATTACATTGGCCTAGGACGGCAGCTAGGGTGCTCGATGTTCAGGCCTACAGGGAGGGATGTGATTCGCTTAAACAGAACCCCCGGAAAAAAGAGGTGACAAATTTCCAAACTGGTATTATGACTAGGTAAATATTTGGACTGTCCTATTACAAGCCTTAGTTTTCCAGATTGTCCACAGTGTAACCATTGCCTCAACGCCAAATTCATTCCCTGTTGTCGTGACTGTAGCTTGAATGAGTGCAGGGTGGCGAAGAGCACTAAAGTCAGTCTGAAATGCAGGCTAGGATTTTATGGGGCTCTTTGCAGCTTGCAGTCGCTTGCAGTTGCTCCAGTTATTTTGAGTGCAGACCAACCCCGTCTGATCATGAGACGCTATTTACTCGCACTTCCTGAACTTCAGTTAGACCCGAAGTCATGAAGTCCTGAAGTCATGGGTAACTGGAGACTGAAGAGAGCCATCAGTCCATATCTTGCACAACCGGTAAGATGTATGCACCCTATGACTTTTTCCATATCGTTGCAAAATAATAGTAGGCCTAATTTCCAGCAACGACGATGCATTGTGTAAGTGAGTGTTTTTGGAGTTATATGTAATTCGCAGAATGGTCTTTTTATAGAATTTGAGTAGCAGCCGAGTCAGGCCATTTGGTAAAAATGCGCTTACATGGCGCACTGTGAGTGTGGGTGTAGCTTGTGTTCCACTGAGTACTTCAAGTTCGGGGGAGGGTTCAGTACCAGTTGGACAGAGATTGTGCCCGGATGAAGAAAAAGCTTATATGACAAAACATTCTTTTTTATTTTTTGAAAAAAAAAAAAAAAAAAACTCACTCTATATCACATTTTTGCTTCTGTCATCCCTGCATGCAGAAGGCATTCATTTTTAATTAAGTCAAAATTAACAGTGCTTTTGAATGACATATACTAATTGGCAACCCACAGTCCAGACTAATTTGTCGTCACATAGCACAAATAATAAAAGCAGAATGAAAATGTTCACTTTTGCAGAGCTTCCCTCAAAACGATCACGCTAGTATTTAGTACGCCGTTTATTTAAAATAAAGCTTTTTTTTTTTTACATTAAATCGTCGACAAACATGCATGCACGCATGCAAACACACAGACACTTACGCAGGAGAACAAAGGATCTATAAACGTATAGTCCAAGCATTCATGAATAAACTGCAACAGCTGGCTGTTTTTCACCTTTAGATAAAGTGCAAGATTAATGTTATTTGCGAAAGTTATATTTGCGTATGATTGGTTTGTTTAGTAATACATCTCTTGCCAATTCTAGATTTGCGATACCATCTAGAAAACAGTATGAGAAAATGTCTATCAAGATTGCTAGTGATCTCTTCATGCTTTTCAAGGAGCGGTTTAGAAAGTTAATTTCCGTGCTTTTTTGTTTTAGCAATTCACGGGTCTTTAACATGTTCAAATATTAAATGTTCCCAAATATTTGGGACTATCTATTGCCAGTCTTTTTTCTGATATTAAATTCACCATAAATGACAAATGGGAAATTAGAACGTTACCATACAGGAATAGACATTATGTAATAATAAAAGTAGACCAATAGAAAACCATACTTTAAATCTAGCGTAACTGTGTAACAAAAGAAAAGCCATTTTTGGCCCTCAGTGTGTGGGGAAGGAGAAGGAGGTGCAGGGTGGGGGATGTGCTGCTGGGGCCACGGGCACTGGTTGAACCCAAACCCTACCTTTGCCTTGCACTTGCTCTCGCTCCACTAAGACGGACAGTCTGCTTATCTGTAAATTACATTAATCCAAAAAAAGTCGAAACATTTTCATATTTCCTAATTTGCCTTTTCTTCTTTAATTTTATTTACAGGGTTACGTGGTGGATATTTGACTGTGTCAAGGTATAAACCACTGAAAGAACAAAAATACAAAAAGTACTTCTACTTGCACATATAAAGATCTGAAGAATGCTAGATCTGATGTGTGATCCAATGATATCTATTCCATTCAAAAATAGGTACTGTAAATTATGAAAATAAAATCAAAGATGTATTTTGCTTCAACAATAGAAACTTCACACTTAAATTTACATTCCATTTGGAGCAAAAATATGTACAAACGGAATTATTTTAAAACTTTTCTCAAATTTTCAAATTTAGTCAAATTAAAAAATTAAACCACAGCTACACAAGCCAATTTTTAGAAAATTATTTATAGTCTGTTGTATAGACATTTGATCATATTTATAGCCATCCATCTCCATTGACTTCAGTGTCGTACCTGCATTTACACTGGGAGAGCGAGTTCTTTAAACTGATTCTACATTGTAAACACATTAGCTCTGATACCCAGAAGGAGTGTGGAAGATGTAACTGTCTGTAAGTCGTTTGTCAAAATGCCATTGTTACTCGGCCTGTGAGGGTTGGGGATGGGAGTTGTAAAAATTGCTTTAATGTTTTGTGCGTCTTCAGTTTTTTATTTGCAATAATAGTTGACCGCTAGTGTCATCATCCGTGCCAATAATGATAAAACTGTTAACATGAAGGCGTAATGCGCTACTGATGTACTTCTGGTTCTGACCCACAACATGCGATTACTGCAGCTTTCTTCTCAAAAGTTTTAAGAGAAATATTTTAGGAAGAACGTGATTGTAATAAAGTAGTTCATCTCTTAAGCCAGAGGACAACAGACTGAAATACAAAAGAAACGGCAGCGCCTTGTTCTTATTCAGCTCTACATTGGAATATCGTTTCTTATTTCGCAGATGCTCAATATTTTCATTTAAAAACGATTTTGATAATTACATATTTATTACAGGTGAATCTTACTTTTTAAAAATCGTTTTATGAATAGAGCGATTTGCTGAGGCATTTATAACCTACAGAAGCTGACACAACAACTGTGATCAGAATAACGAGGTCATAGAAGTGCGTTGGTGGTTTATGCTGAAACAGCACTAGAAATTTAGTTACTGTAATAAATGTAGAAAAAGCAATAATTTAATTAACACTGGCACTGAACTTCCAAAAACAACAATATTGTGATTACAAATAATAATGCACGTTAAAAAATAGACCACGTGTTGATATGAGGCATCTTTCAGTTCATTATATTATTATATGTCTTACCTGGTCGCAGTAATGTTTGTAATAGTTTTGTGGGGCCTTCTTTAAGTAACTTGCAACTGTATTATATTTTTGCAGAAACTCAAAAAACACAATGCACACAATGCAGTTTACAATAGTCCCTTTAGGTGGCAGCAAATGCCATTTTTTTCTTTTCATCCGGGTACTTTTCAAAGGCCTCGCTTCAAAGGCATTGACTCAGGGAGTCACTGGTGCTCAGTCTCTGCTGATATTGGTGCAAAATCATTAGTGCATCAGCTTGGTGATAGATCTGGCGCTCCAGAGGGATATGATTAAATGTTGCCAGAAAATACGGATGCTATTCTTTCACAAGATTAAAGGCAAATGTAATTTCCGGCATGACAAATTATGGCTTCAAAGAGGCTGTTGCACACCCAGTGTTGAGCCTTTAAATTTAGCTGATTTTGTCGCATTTAGTAAACGTCGAAAACTGTTGGTTATACAACACAGACATTTAATATGCATTTGCAGCTATAGGACAACTGTGGAAGAATTCTTTCTGCATTTTGCATTTTAATCCATTTATATCTAAAAACCATAATTGAATATGATGAGAGAAATTACATCAGTACTTGTTCAGATTGTGACGAAACGGAATGTTGTTTAGTTATGTCTTGAATGATTATCTAAAAGTACCCATTTGAATTTTTACTGTATGCCTGCTTCAAACTTTCGTTAACTTTCAAATTAAAATCGAAACATTTTAAGTAATTGTTTCATTACTGTACTTCAACCACAAGGCTAGATGTAAGCTCACTCTTTAGCCATATAGTTTGATAACTGTCTTCAGATCTTTGTTCAAACAAACTTAGAGTGCATTGGCCAAATTTCCAGATATGAGCGTTTGACTGAGCGTATGAGTCTGATCAGCCTTCCGTTTAAACTTCATATACAGTTCCTCGGTAAAGCATACATTCAAATCTTATAGCTCAAGTTATAATTGCCATGTATATGAGATTTGTTTTCTTCTTTGCACACCAAAACAGAGACGATTAAACAGAAAATGATGAAAAAAGTAACCGATTGATGTCATGGTCAATTATAATATTGGTCAATTATAATATTGCTTTTTAATCATTAATGTTTCTATAACGTGTAAGCAGAAAATATGTTGTGCTAAGTACCATGCATTTGATTCCATGTCAATAAAGTTAAGACAAACTTGTGTTTTAAAACGACACTTTTAATTACTTTCAGTGCTATTTCTGAGGACTCTATTTTGTATTCAGTTTTACTGCAGTCCGTGAAATTTAGTTAGTAATTTGCATTTTAGGGTTATTTTCGTTCTGTTTTGTTGGTTCTCTTAGTCTGCTTTGCCGTTGCTCACACCTCGTCGTTTAATTTTTGGTCAAAAGGATGAAAAAAAACAAGAGTAGCACCTGAAACATTTGATGTCTTCCACAGTTATATATAATGTACTTGTTTAATGATGATTTCATGCTTCTCTATTCTCATTTGATTGTATAGCCTTACATAGGAGGGTCACAGATGGATTCAAGACACACAGGACCATCAGTTTACGCATTTATTTAAATGCATTTATGTACAGGGTTTTGTTTCCCAATTTTATTTGTTGAAAGATTCTGAAAAAAATCCATTGATGGACAGGCATATGGCGTAAATCAGCTTGTATATCAGTGGAGAAAAATGTTTACCTTTTTTCTAATTTAAGTCTGTACAACTTTACATGATAGTGTATTGACCTTATGACGCAACTTTCCCCCGTTTTGCATTGTGATTTCTATTCCAAACTATATTTAAAATTTACAAAAGTCTACGTCGTGTGATTCACTTTTCGTGTTTTCTAATGTCAGACCTGAATACATTTCCTAATGACAAATGACAAGATATGTTACCTTTCATTTTAAAAAATAGTTTTTTTCTGATTGTCCGCTGTCATCTTTTCTTAGTCTTATTATTTGTCTTAATTTGTGGCTTAGGTGCTTCGTGAGATGATAGGCTGAACAATTAATGCTACGTAGGTATGTATTTGTCCGTTTGTTTATGCTTTCATTATGCCAATAAACATAAGATCATAAGTAACAGTGTGTTTTGTTAATACGGGATACATGTAAATGACAATTATTATTTTTTAAGTTTCTGACTAAAATACTTCTGTAATTTAAGTAGCCTGTAATTGTGATATTTAAATTAGCAAGAAACTACAACCATCAAAAGTTTCTTAAAGCATCCTATATTTTTCCTGACTTAGAATGTCTGGATCTATTCCACGTATTTTCTAATTATTTTCTAAAGAAATAGCCTAAAATGGACAAAACTGACAAAACACCTAATCAAACTGAGGTTGTTCTGTTTTATAAAAATTTTGTATAGAATGTCAAATTGGCACGTGGACAAAGAGTGCTTGCGTAGTAAGGGTCATTGTCAAGTTAGTCCAATAAGTTATCAACTTGGTCTTTAAGCGAGAATGTTTTATAAAACACCAGTTTATAAAACACACAGTATGAATAGTCTTATATAAGTTCCGTATGTCTTATACAATGCTCAGACTAGTCCCATAGAAGACCACTTTTCTTTATCACAGACTAACCAGGTAAAATAAAAGTTTAGCCTCTTTTTAGAGGGAACCCTACATGTGTTGTAGGTCCCTTTCAAATGCAGACACGCAACTGTATGATCATAATAATTTCAATTATACCCCATCAGCCATCATCAACTATCAAAATTAACTGTAAATAAATAAACAAGTGAGTTTAACAGATCTCAATTACACACAGGTTGGAGGGAAATGCCACTGCAACTGCTAAGCTTTACCGCTAGGTGGCAACGTTGTAACGTAAATCGAAAAAGAGGCCATGTAGACGTTGCATAATTTCTGATTCTTTCAAATACAAGAAAAAAAGAACAATTCTGGTATGTCTTATTAAATCGAGTTGCGCAAATAAAGCTCATCTTTATATTTTGTCACTCTGTCTTTGGACTAAAGATAATATAGTATTATAAACTTAATAAATTGGGATTTGGATAAAAAAAAATACTTCATAAGTGAAGTTTTATTGTAATAGTGTTGTCATTAACCTTTTAGCTTTCTCCTCCAGTAGACCCCGCTACGGTGATGTACAGAGTGAACACAAAAGTGTGAATAAGAACATTTTCCACCTGAAAACGTAAAAAGTCAAAATATGTTTAGAAGGTAATTATTTAATTACATAACCTCTAAAGAGTATCTTCATCATCCACGTCATTTTTGGGGTTGGGAAATGTGATTTGATTCAATATCATATAATTCGTTTATTTTCTTTTTTACTTTTGCTAAACATTTACTTTACTAGACATTTTCAAATGAACAAATAGCCACGTGTTAAAGTCTACGGTTTATGTTTGTATACTGTCGCCACAAAGACAAACAAACAAGCAAAACAAACAAACAAACAAGGAGAAGAAAAGCCAGATAGTAGTGGATTTCTAGGCATACAAATGTTTTTGGTCGCTCCGCATCGCGTTATCCTAGGGATGTAGTCATCAAAGTAGCAAATTCTTTTTGTCTCCGCGGAGGTTTCATTCTACGTATCGTAGTCACTCCAGGCGGACGATAATAAATAACCACGTGGGTCCTTCCATTTGTCCAAATGTCTTCACTGGGTCCGTGCTCGAGCTCGCTTAAGTGATGCTCTTAAATTTGTTGACCACCTTCTTCTCCTTCACCCGCCGGTTCTGAAACCAGATGGTGACCTGGCGCTCGGTGAGGTTGGTGTGAGCTGATATTCTTCTCCTCTTGTCTTTGGTAATGAACTTGTTAGCCGCGTACTCCCTCTCGAGCTCCTTCAGCTGCACCTTGGTGTAAGGCACACGCTTCTTCCTGCCGCGGCGCACTGAGCCGCCATCAGGCGCGGACACGCTCTCTGAGGGACAGAAGTGGAAAAAACACATTACACTACAACACAAAAAAGAAAAACAACAAAATATTCTTTCACTCACGTATCAGTGTAGTTCCTTTTGGCTCATGGTTTTATTTATGCGATTGTGTGCGCTTTCACGTGTGTTTTTGTTTTCCCAATTTAAGCTAAATTCTTCTAGTGTACATTGGTTCATTCTTCTTGTCTTAAATGTACTTTATAAATAAACCTATCTCACCAATTAACAGCAGCTTGTCTATATGATCACATATATTTATTTTTATACATATTTATACATTGCCAGAACAATGTAATTGTGGAAACAGAAATGAAATAAAGTGGACTTCTTTGGTCGTACACTATGTGATGCACAGCGACCCTGCAAACTTGTCTGATTTGTCTGTTTTTCTTCATCTCTTCAGTTTGAACAATATATTTATCCATTTCCAGCCTACGGGTAAACGAGCCTCTCTCCGCTTTAAAGCACTATATTCTTTCTGCAATTAGGTATACTGTGTCACAGTGCAAACATACTAGATACTTTTCCCATTTCCCTCTCACCTGTGACGACAAAGATGTATCAAATTCGTTGTCTGCTGTCAATTCGGATATTTATTCTTCAGTTACAAATTGTTCAATGAATATTAACACTTCAATAATTATCTATTCTTAATTTTTTTATATCATAAATTGAATGCCCCCCCACTCCCCAAAAGACATAATGTGTTACACAGTAGCCCACCTTGGAGGCTGGTCTTCCACAGATGTCCAGGCTGGCTCTGCTCCTTGGGGCAGTACACAGGGCTGTTCCAGCTGTTGGTGATGGCCCAGGGCTGGTAGCTCTCCACGGGGAGGATGGGCTCGTGTCTGGGTTCTGCGGACACCACGGGCACGTCCAGATACCCTGGCACGTGCTGGTAGGGTCCGGCGGAGTAGCTCGGGTAGAAGGCGAGCTCTTTAGCCCTAGAGGAGAACTCCCCGTCTCCAGAGACGGATGCGTCCGTGGCGAAAGCGGCGGGGGGCTGCGCGCACGGCTTGGCCATGCGGCACGGGTAGTATCCGCCGCCGAAGTAGCCGTAGGGCAGCGCGGGCTGCGGCGGAGGGCACGGCGGCTTGGCCGCGTCAGCCACGGCCGAAGCGGGCGCATCGCTGGCTGCGTATCCGAAGTGCGCCGCTGCTCCTCCTCCTGCCCCACCGCCTACTACTCCTCCTGCCCCGAAGCCCTCCATGCCTGCGCTCATGTCCTCCGAGCCGCCGTCGTACAGGAACATGACCGGCTCAGTCCAGCGCGAGGGAAGGAGCACGGACGCTGTCATAGCACGCGCAGCCGCGAGCCCCCTGTTTTCCCCCAGCTCTCCTAGAAAATGCCCCGCCACTGGGGGGAAGAAAAAAAAAAACAGAAAAAGAGACTGAATGTGGGAGAAAAAAAGAGATGCCCATGCATGAGCAATGATTGGACAGATGAGAGGCACGTGATATGCAAAGTGGAGGAGACGCTGTGTAGATTGGAGATAATTAAATATCAGCAACCGCAGATTTATAATAAAAGCGCTGAAATACTAAGAGACCTTCACTGGCGGCGGGGTTTTGTTCGTTTAGAATGGACAGCAAGTGCTAAACAAACCTGGTTTTACATGCAGTTCAACAATAATGCCATTGATTGAATTAAATAAATGTCGAGATTAGCTGTTTCGTCATCTGAATAGTCTTGCAATATCCACCAGAAGCACGTCAACGTTTTCAGATAGGTTTCAGGCGTGTTTTCGCTGTTTCTCCATCGACGCTAAACGCATGCAATTTTAGCGAATTTCACACAAAAAAAAAATCAAACGCATTCTCCTGTAAGGCAGCAGTGGAGGATGGGAAGAGAAGCAAGGCACAGTGAAGGTGAGATTGAATGTGCTCTTAAACACATTTAAATTTGGTGCAGGTTTAGCGCAATTCAGCAAACACCAGCAGTCTGTTAGCAAAAGATAGGAAGCTCAAAAATAAAAGTTTTACAAAGCATTGACTCGAGGAGAAGGAGTGCTAGACACCAAAGTGTTGAGTAGGATTGAAAAAGCAGGAGTTCCAAGTTCCGAATTCTCTGCACAGCTGCATCAAGCGTGTATCAGCATGGGACGTCTGTTTGCCTCTGTTCATCTCGTTTGGGACCCTTTTGATCTAACATAAGCTACAGATCGAAAAGTGTGAGCAACAAAAAACAAAATCATTTCATCTAAGTTTGCTTGTAAGTACGATATGATAAGAAAGAACTTGGGTCATTAACATGGTCGGTACAACAAGAAAGAGTAAAATATAATAAGACAATAAAAAATAAAGATTGACAATAAATAACAGTGCAATACAATGGCAAGGAAAATAAGTGTAATGAATAAGTGTAACAAAATTACAATGTAACACTGACATTGATGTATGGAACGTTTTAGAATACTGCACCATGTATTATTATTATTATTATTATTATTAATAATAATAATAATAATAACTATTATTATTATTATTATTATTATTATTATTATATGTAAGTAATTGAAAAGGGAGGAAATGTCGATGGCGTCAGGCTGCTTTAATATCTCGTAACTGCTCAGTTTTGCACTGTTGGCAGACCTTGTTGTGCGCGTCTTCCGGTATTTCGAACAAATCGAGGGTAGTTTCCTCTAAAAGAGGGGAGAAAAAGCTGCTCTCCATTCATTAAGTACATGACTGGTAGCCATAGTAACTGAATATTCAGTGAAAACCTTTATGATGTTACGACCAAAATGGGGACAAATGACAGTGGCTCAAAGAAAGCAGTAATGAGAATCAATAAAATGGTCAAATCTTGCCAATCCCACCCTGAAAGTAGCCAGCGTAAATGCGGAGGGGTCCAGCAGCAGGTCCAGCCCCCGGTCTGGCTCGGCTGGAGGCCAAGGTCAAGGTGAAAGCTGCAGTCCAGCATTGGTGTCACTGCAGACCCCAACTGTCTGGCAGGAAACGACCATACATCTCCCCCTGCATTGTAAAAAACGAAAAAAGGAAAACACCAGTTCATGCAGGGCTTATTATCCTTCGCTAGAAGATTTTTAAATATGCACTTAGACTCAATAGATCTTCCTGCGTAACTGATGTCATTACTGAGTTGGGTAGTTATGTAAAAATTGCTTAATTACAGAGTGAGCGAGCTGATATAAGGGGGGTTTCGGGCTGTGTCTGCTCTGACATGACAGGAGTGGAATTTTATGAGCTGTAGTTGCCTGAGAGAAAATGTTGACGCCTTACCGGATTCATTTTAAATTCAAGTTACCTCGATCTTAGCTAGCACTGCTGTATTTCTGCTCAAAATCGGTCTTTAGGGGTCCAAGATATTATGTCACAGTGAACAATCGCAGCTCTTCTTTGAAACTTTAAATAGAAGAGATGTAAATTATAGCCTGAGCCCTCGAATAGCACTAATTCATGAATGGTTCATCGTCATATTTGTTGCAGTATGTTCCAAACTGTTACCTGAGAAAGACGTTAAACTAACCTGTAATAAAAGGTAATAGCTGATAGAAATGAAATATAAGATAATATAATAGATAATAGATAAATATAATACATAATAGATAAACATCAATATTTTCATGGCTTACAAATAGAATGAACTAACAAACATGTATATATGAAACATGCATGCATTCAGGTACATGCTAAAGATGTTAACGATATAAACTACTAATACTATTACTTTTATACTACCACTACTGCTATTACTAAAACTATTATTACTGTTGTTGTTATTATTGTTGTTGTTGTTGTTGCTGCTGTTATTGTTCTAATTATTACCTGTAGTTGTACTAGTAGTGGTAGTAGTACTAGAAATAGTTTTAAAGTCAACATTTACCATTTCTAATGCTTCTTAGGTATTTTTACTAAATGTAAAACAACTTAAAACTGCGCTGCGGCTAATATGCTAATAATACACATTATATGCTCACAACGATAAGAAGAAAATGGGGCAAATCTACCTCTTTGAAACAACAAGGGTAAATATAGTTTGCAACATGCAGTGTTTTTCAGGTTCAGCCAAATGCTTCCCTCTTTTCCCAGAGTCTAGACTTGTTCGCCAGCCAGCAGAACGTAGGAAATCTCTCCGGCAGACACACACGAAGGGGCAAGGCGACGTCTGCCACATTTCCTACCTCTCCCAAGGTAACGAAAGGTATTATCATGTAACGAGCAGAACATCTGTAGAAAGAAGCAAACTTAGATGTGTTATTTAAAACAGTAAACGTTTATATATTTGTATGGTGGATAGTTAAGCTCCCTGTGCCATTCAACAGCACGATTGTTTCACTTCTGGCTACTTTCGCCTGACCGTGAACGGGCATACAGTTTATATATATATTAGCCATATAGTGTATTTATAGTATAGAGTATGAATTCTCTATGTAGCTTAAAAAATATTCACATAAGTTAACTACGAGACAGGTTGCCACAACGAAGATAAGGGCTTCAGAAGTGGATATTACAAATGTAATGACTCATTCAAAAGGAATAGTAGAATAGTTGGCACCAAAGACATCTCCAACATGACTGAAAAAGTAGCGACTCAAAAAAGTCTCTAAGTATTGACTCATTCAAAAGGAATAGTAGAATAGTTGGCACCAAAGACATCTCCAACATGACTGAAAAAGTAGCGACTCAAAAAAGTCTCTAAGTATTGACTCATTCAAAAGGAATAGTAGAATAGTTGGCACCAAAGACATCTCCAACATGACTGAAAAAGTAGCGACTCAAA
>JBBIGA010000007.1:8972604-8985145 GCA_037576975.1 Alestes dentex
AGCAGGATGATCAAGGCACTCTTTACACCTATCGCCATTTCTAGCCACTGCAGGACCATAGGCAGGCTAGGGGAACGTATTAACGTTAAAAAATCTCATAAAGTGAAATTTTCATGCCATGGGACCTTTAATAGTACTGATTATTTTTCTATTTGACAGTCTGATTAAATTTAGACTTAAGCATGTTTCATGCTTTTGTGGTGTGCTTTTAGAAGTTTAAAGAGGAGAGGGACCATCTAGCCTGTTAACAGTGCACAGTTCAAAAGCCGGCATCCATGATGATATGGGTTTTACATCTGGGAAATACACCATTTAATGCTGAATGATGCACGCGCGCACACATACATACAGGTTTTGGAACAGTATATGCTCAGCCCCCCCATCATAACATGAGAAATAAGACAAAGGATATGAACCACCCCAAAGAAGCTGAAGTCCTATTTCACTGTAAAAAATTACAGCAACTGGTCTCCTCAGTTCCCAAATGTTTACAGAGTATTTTAAAAAGAAGAGATGATTCAGCAGTGGTAAACATGCCCTTGTCCTGGTGTTAAGTTAAAAATGAAACACACTTTTCAAGTAACAATACTTTTTCTCAGTTTCAGCATTCAATACGCTGTCTGAAAGTGAAGTTAAAGTGACCATTCTGTCATACGTGAACACACCACAGCACACAGTGTGAACAGCATGAAGTTCTTCCTCTGCATTTAACCCATTCACCAAGTGATGCAACGGGCAGCAGTGTGTGATGACGGTACCTTGCTCAGGGTACCTCAGAGGTGCTTAGCGGTCTTGGGAATTGAACCCACAACTTCCTGATTGCAGGGCGAACGCCTAACCACTAGGCCGCATTTAATTAGACCATGTTACATTTAATTAAATATAGGATTCACTACTACTACGTGCAAATCACCCCATGCTGGTATTATTTGCATTTTATATATCATCCCAACATTTTAGCAAATGAGGTTGCATTTCACTTCACAAAATATTTGCTGAGCTTTGAGACATAAACCACATGTAGGCCTATCCAGGAGAAAAATGTGAACCCTTGATCTTGTGAATCAAGCTGCAATCATCTTTAACTGTGTAAAATGGATACTGAATCAAAAACACCATTGATTTACTGTATGTAATGCAGTCTCAGTAGCATCCCACTACTCTCAGCACCACAGTCAGTAGTACTGTGTAAAGCTTCCATACTCTTTTCTAGGAGGAGAAGGAGCGTAATAGTATGCTGATGGATGAGCTGGCAAAACTAGAACTGAAATGGAAGGAGCAGGTGAAGATAAACGAGACCTTGAAACTGCAGCTGGCTGCCGAAGAGGATCGTTATAAGGTCAGTGCCCCTACTGTTCCCATGTCTCATTTTTTTGCCCATGTGGGAAAATACTGAAATGACTTCTTGTTGTGATATACTCAGTTGACAGCTTTTCTTGTCTTCTTATCATTCATTATTCAACATGGGCTGTTCTGAAAAGTTTTTGGTAAATATTTCGCTTAAATAATTTTTATAGATGTATAGATTGATTGACCAATTCTGCAAAGTCATTCGGCCCTTTAACAATATAAACTTTACATAGTTTTTCGCAATGTAAAATTTACGTGCATCAGGCAGCTTCATGGTGTTATGCAACAGCGTAGCATAAGAAGGAATTCAAAGGACCATTGCCTACTTCAGTACACTCGTGTGACTTGGTGAGAATGTATTATTTCTTTGGAATGCAGGCAAACATGCTCCAGTACTTCTGGGAACACTTTCCTTTACTGTGTGTTTGTGCAAAACACGCAGACATCAGAGCATGTTACCAGAGCACCTGAGCCATGGAAATATATTTTTGACCAGTTATGTTCTTTTGCACAAAGTGACTGCCATGCCTGCTGACCAAGAGAAAAACTCTCCTCTGAGTTGGTTTGTTAATAAAATGCTGGAGCAGGTTAGCCTTGACTTCTGGCCTCCACTCTGCTTCTCTCTTTGCTGTTTATAGCTGCTTTGACTCAGAGGTCTTTGAATGATATCACCACAATAGAACAATTGCAGAGGCAGTGCAGGTTTATGAGCATGCAGAGTGGGAGACAGTCTTTTACTGCTGTTTACATGAGAGGAGGAGACAGCTGAACAAGGACAGAGAAATAGTCAAGGCGGTGCAAACTAATGTCACATGTAAATGACTGATCAATCTCAAGACAGAAAAATGCTGCTTAGTTTTCCATTGGTGATTTAAAAACACTCCAAATTATACTTTTTTTCCCAAAAGTGTACTCCCATTCTTGTCTTCCCACAGAGCCAGGTAGCAGCCAAGGGCCGGGAGCTGAAGGAGCTGAAGGACAGTCTTGCTGTCTTATCCAAAGAAAAGCAGAAATTGGAAGGGGTGCGGGCTTTAATTTTTCTCCTTTATAGAGTTGTGCAAGTCTAAAATTGCCCATGGAACGCTTGGCTTTGCCCCCCCATCCCCCTTTCCCAGGGCCTGGTTTGGGTTTAACGTATCTCTCTAATTGGGGCAACAGAGCCAGCAAGGCCTTATTTTCCATTCAATTACTCTGGACCACAGAGAAGGATGCACAGCGGCCTGGAAAAAAGTTGCTGAGAGGTAGCTAGAACGCAGAGTCTGACGCTTCAACAAGCAAAATGACCCAATTTGAGGTTGCGACTGTAAATGAAATTGGCGCCTGCTGAAAACTTCAATAAAAGACAGAACTTTGCATCCCTTTGAACAGGCCGAGGAGTTTTTAATTAAGAGGCTAATTAAACTGTTTGTGTGTGAGGGTGGCTAGTACATCCATGCTGCTCTAGCTAAAATACTGTGGTGGGTGATGTATTGTCTGGCGCTAAAGATGGAGAGAAGAGGGAAACTGAAGAAAACCTGAACAGCTGTCAATAAAAAGTTCTCAGCCTTATCTTTAGCTTTTCTTCATCTGTTGTTATTGCCTGGCTATAGTGAGTATTGTTTAACTGAATATATTGGTATTCTCTTTAGATTTGGGGTTACCTTTGAGACTTCGCTGGCGGATGTTTAATTAATGTTTTTGGAATCAGGAGTTGCAGAGAAGTGCTAGCCGGGAGGAAAAGGAGGATGAAGACAGTTTGGATGTGCAGCCAGTTTTTCTGCAGTACCCCCTTCCCTATCAGCAAGATGCCCCCTCTCCTCTCCTGGTGGCTCAGCGCCCTACTGATTTGATGTTTGGGAACCCTTACTCATCTGAAACCAGGGGTCAGTGTTCTGTTCACAAATTTTACTAAGTGGTGAATCTCCCCATTTTAAAAGCTAGCGATATCAAGACTGAAATGCCATATAAGATCAGGTAAACCAGATGCCCTGCATCACTTTCTGACAATCATGTATGTCAATTCAGACAGTGCAGATGGAGAGTTTTCTGATGAGCAGATGCCCAGACTGCCCCCTGCAGGTCCTCCATCCTGGGACAGTAATGTGGTATGCAGTCAGCCCGCACGCAACCTCAGCCGCCCCGATGGCCTGGAGGAGCCAGAGGAACAGCCCAGCACTGTAAGTTAATCCCCACTGAGATGTATCACAAGCAAGAACATACAATACCCTCCTGTTTATTCATATGTCCAACTTTCGTGTAATAGTGACTCTACATTTAGTAAGACAACCAGTGGGATATTTTTTCTGTAGGTGCTTTTTCTAACACAGGTTAAAGGCAGATGATTAATTTTTCTGCAACATGCTAAATCCAATATGACATTTTTACAAGTAAATATTTTACATTAACAGACTTCTAGAGCATGGTACAATGGTAGGTGAATATTAGTTGCCAGTCCTGCCCAAGAATGCAGAATCGAGCTGGATCTCCCAAGTGTGGGTATTATTCATGGTGCTTCGCGTCAGTAAGCTGAAATAGATTGAAAAGCCCAGCACTAGTGACTACAAGTTATACATTTATCGATGCATGCATGAGCTAAAATATGGGGTGCAATTATAAATGTCACTTATAATTATATTATTGGCAGATAATAATTACAGTTCCTTATTTATTGGTCCAGGATATCAGCCACCAAAGTACTCCAAATAATAAAGGAATATGTTACATGAATGTTAAGCTATAACATTTCACAGTAATAACTACATTATACATTCTACTTCAAGTCAAAATACTGTTAAATATAGCAGCAAGAAAGATGCTGGAATTCTGACGCATAGAATCTGATGCCGTGAATTGAGGGATGTGCATGGTGAATGTGTCCGTGGGCTATGACAGGGTTATAGAGTTAATGAAATTTACGCATACTCTTTCTACAGCAAGTCAATGACCAGCCCACAGTCAGTGACCCACCCACTCACTTCCTCAATGACGGACAAATGCCATTCTGCTTCGACTCCAGGTACAAGATACACCCATTCACTCAACAAATCTTCTCTCATGTTACTGTAAGAGTGCTGTTTTATGTCTGAGCTCTGCAGGAGATTTGTTGGTAATCGCACAGGCCACCCACATGGCCAAACAGATGCTGTTTACTGCTTCACTCACCTAATGCTTTAAATGCAAAACAGCGCATCACACACACCTTTTACGGTTGTTTTTTTCCTATTGTTTTTATCCAGTTCCCTTTTCATGTCCTCATGTCTTCTTCCAGTGTTTTTTTTCCCTCACAAATTTGACTTTTATTTTTTTGTTACTACAGCCAGGAACTGCAGAAACGCTGTCCGCTGTGCGAGGTAATCTTCCCACCACATTATGACCAGTCAAAGTTCGAGGAGCATGTGGAGAGCCACTGGAAGGTGTGCCCCATGTGTAGTGAGCAGTTCCCCCTTGACTGTGATCAGCAACTTTTTGAGAAACACGTGCTCACCCATTTTGATGGCAACGTGCTTAACTTTGACTAGACCCAGCAGGTGAGAGAAAAAAAAATACTCACCTCCACTCCATTTAAACACATTTCCTTGCCTCTCTTAACCGTTGCCATTAACTCTTAGCCAAATGTGAGCATCCACTTCATTTAACTAGCTCTTCAATATCTCTTTGCTAAGGACATTTAAAGCTCACATTACTCGTAAGCAATGAGAGGAGGGGAGTAGACAGTCATTTAATTAAATGAGATTAGAGGTGAAACAGGTTGATTGATTTTATGGTTACTATTTATTTGTTATAAGTTTTCTTCTCTGGAGAGTGTGATTTGCTCACCGTCACTTCAACAAGCTCATCACAGCCAGTGAGTTTTAACACATTGAACCGCTAACAGTCACCAGGCTTTATGGAATGTCAGGTATTGCCTCTTTTTCTTCTGTGCAGTTCTAGCACAGTTCCGTACTGTCAGGGCAAATTACTAGTTTATACACCATGAAGTGATGAGCTGATTCTATATCATAAAATAATCTATTTTAGAATAAGCTTTTAAGATGATTGAAGAAGTACAATACAGGCTTTAATTGTTAATTGTTTGATAGGTTTCTTTTTGTTTCAAAATCAGCGAGTGACACAAAAACAATTATTAATTTAGTTGCATGCCTATCCTTTGTTACTGTGCACTGAAGTGAAGACCCAGTCTGGTTTTCTTGACACAAATTAAGCCTGGTTTTTGACTAAAAAGGTTTTTTGATCAAAGTTCACAGCTGATGAAAGTGATTTGGTCCAGGGTTCTATTCAGGATTTTAGGTCTTAAAGCAATCTGAGGTATATTTTTCAGCTGTTCATTGTAGAGGAGTGGGATATGCCAAAAACAGTACTTCTAGACATTTGTTTTGAGGGTTGGGAAGCAGACAGCATACTGGTAGTAACTTTTTGAGTCCACAGTTAAAACCTATAATTGCATATAGTAGTTTTAAAAAAATGAAATGTAGGTGGTCAGTGTTTAAGTAACATCCGACAAGATCCATGATTTGCAAAGAGTAGCATATTATCGCAGAATTTATCTTGATAATGATAAACATTGTTGCATTTCCTACCCCTACTTCATTTTACTCAGGAGTGCATGAGATCACGTTTGCTTTTAATGGCACCTCTGGTCATAGTATTTTACTGAGTATAGCCATATGCCAGACTTAATCTGTCTCACTTAACCAACTTGTGTTTCATGGTTTAATAAATAATGTATGTTCCTCTGGATACATTATTTTCTGGTATGTATGTGTGTGTATTCTATATCTGTTCTACACCAATAAATATTTTGTTTGGAACAATATGTTGCATTCATTGTGCTGCTGACAATATATGATGGCCATGACATGAAATAGCAAACCGTGAATTGCCCCTTTCACAACTATCTGTGTATGATAAACATGCACATTTTCTGTTCTTTGGAAACAAACACACAATTCACCAAACACAGATCAGAGGCCATTTAATATTTCAATTGGAACTTTACATTTATAGAGCAGCTTTTGTCAGGTTTTTTTCTAGCTCTGTTGAAAGTTACCAATTTTAAAACAGCCTCTGTTGTCAGCTTAATTACATGTAGGAACATCTTTCTCCAGAAACATACGAAAATATAATTTAATGCACTTACACAGAGACATAATACATAAACTATGCACAACATTTCAAATACTTCCCTCCAGACTGGCAGTATAATACTGTCACAATGTTCCTCTAAACAAATAACACACTTCCATAATAACATAGATGTCCATGCAGTGATGTCATGAGGGGTGATTGGCAGGTCCTTGATCTGGCTGTTTTCTGGGGTCTGTCTTTTTTCAAATAGGCTTAGAAAGACTGGGGGTCAGGCTTCGCAGAGTTCAGTATTAATTTAGGATCAGGCCATAAATAATAGTTTTCATAAAGCTAAAAGTGACAAGTTCAGCACCATTACTATAAGATGTTCAGTAACTCTACACCTGGATATGCAGAGTCTATAGGCAGAAAAATAGAAATCCTAGGGTTGGGTGTCCCTGAGTTTACCTCAGTCAACTGACTCCTACAAAAGCAAAACACATTATTGCAGGAAAAAGCATAGAATTGAGAGGGGCGAAAGTTTTTAACGTTGCTTGCATTACTATTGGGATCTCGATTAACTCACTTGTCTATATGGGCATAAGTCTATCTGAAAGGCCACTCAAATGAACCCAGACATCAGCCAGAGTCAGAGGATAAACACATAATCTGAAACAATTCATCATACCAACGCTTTGGCTGTATGTGATGCTACGCAAGTATTCTGTACTGGAATGCTATGGTCTACCACAATTAAAGGCAACCTGTTTTGATAATAGCAACCAGCATACACTCTGGAGGTGTAATAAAAAATGGGAAAATAAAATCAGTTTCCTTGGTTTGAAAGAAAAAAACGAACATGTACAGGTACTTTAACCCCCAGAGTGATGTTAGACCTTATATTTTCTCACTGGGACTCTATAGCCCCAGACATATTGGCAATGGAAATCTAACTACGTTGGCAACTAGTCGCTACAAAGTGCTTTGGGTACTGTACCAGGCAATGGAATTCAGCTATGGAGTTCTAGAAAGCTCCAGAGGTTCTAGAACACACCAGCCATAGCTGGCCTGGAACCTGTGTAACAGCTGACTCGAAAAATACCACTGAAATATGTGGGCAGGATAACGGTTCTGAAATGCTGGCAATTTGTCACCTGAGATTGTTAGTAGGTGCAGAAATAGGATCTGTTCAAGGATAACGAAAATGGGCCAGAACGTTCCCAAAATGAATTTCCTTGCTTGGTATAAGTTTTTTAAATGGAAATGCAAAAACTTGGGAATAAAGGATAGATTTTATATCCTATTATGAAAGTCTATATATATATATATATATATATTTACAATCTATAACTAAAAATGTCACTTATATAAGTATTGGGTAGTTGAAACATTAACATTCAGGCTCTATTTGCTGTTTCCTTGAGGATCTCGTAACTTCAGACAATCTTAGCCAAAAGCACCATTCATGGTGAGGCTTGATTTCTGATGGCCTGGATTTAACTCAACTCCGTCTGAAGCCTGAAGGTTCTACACACATCATGCACGGCCTCTGGTGCGACAGCAACTTGTGTGAAATCTTCCCTCAGTGACGCTAAGCCCTGCCTTCTCCAAGCATTTCACGATTATTTTACAATAAGCACCTTATGTCAATAGTAATACAAGACCAAAAAAAGAATGATAGTTGAATGTGCAAAAGTACAAAACTGTGAACTCTAATACGATACATCATCTCAGATAGGCAGAAAACAGATAATAGGATACAAATAATGAAAAAAATGCATGCAATTCAAAGTGTAGTGTAATGAGAACATAGGAGCCTCCTTGAAGAGGTGTGGAATTAAAGAGTGAGATTAAAAAAAAGTTTCCTCTTCATGAAGAGATGGGATGAAAGGGGGAAAAAAGAGAGCCTCCTAATGGAGGTATGAAAGGATGAGCTGATAGAAGTCTTCCTCACGGAAGAGTTAAATGAAAGGGTAAAGGATTCCTCACGGAGGGGTGGAAAGAGGGGACACAGAGTCTTCCCTGTGGAAGAGTAAAATGGAGAGGAGGAATGAGAGCACAGAGAACTTCCTCGAATAAGAGGTCAGAATTCATAGATGCAGTAAGAGCTCCTGGTGATGGTGTGTAAATGTGCAATTATGTGTGTGTGTGTGTGTGTGTGTATATGAAAGAATTTGTTGGCACAGAGACCCGCTCTACTGCTGCATCTTGCGGATGATGTCAGCGGAGACGGGCGGGTGGAAGTTGATGGTGTGGTGGCGGAGACCCTGCGAACTCTTGTAGCTCTTCCCACAGCGGCACTTAAAGGGCTTACGCACACGGATCTGGGTGCGATGGCCATTCTTGGCATGGTACTTGATACCATTCACATTCTGCAAAACATAATTCAGTATCACAGTGTAATCCAGAGTTATTTTTTAAATATGTAATTATAACAAAGTTTACCAAGCATTTACACGCAGACTTATCTGAAGCGTGCATTACACCAGCAGTCCACACAATATTTTTCCGTGAACCCAACTTTAACTTTGGTCTCTGGCTGGCAAAGGACTTAATAACTATTAAAGACAATATAATGGAATATATCAGTCTTTTCTAACATAGTGCTGTGTTTGTGGCTATGAGATATTTTATTTAAAAATAAAATGTTTATATTATATATATGCATGCTGGCCTAATTGGTTAAAGCTGGCTATTTTATAATTAAGTAAGCTAACAAAGCTTCACTTTGAAAACAAAATGGGGTTTAACTTTAGCATGGCAATGTTTTGATGTCCACAAATTGTACTTGTTTAAAGTACTAACTATGTTTAATCACTGTTCTAAGAATACATATTTAAAATGAACGGTTTTATTTTGACAAGGCTCCACAGGCTAGAGGAACTGGGCTAACTTCTAGGAGAAGCACTGCTGCACCTGACCTTTACATTGTTTGACCTGTTTGTACAACCACTACTGCACTTACTTTTATTACATTCAGAGTTAATGTTTTGCGTCCTCTTGTGAAGTTACCTCCTCTGAAATACAAGGTTTTGTTCCAACAGTGACAATATGTTGTACACTCTACTACACTTTACAGATGTATTCTCAAGCAACTGTATGCAGGGAATGAAACAGAGACTTTGGCTCACTGCCTTTCTCGATAATTTAGGATCAAATCCTTAGTCGATAGTAAAGTAAATTTTTTAAAAATACATAAATACATCCAGACTATCGTGTCATATTTCTCTTTAAAGACAATACTGTGAGCTAAATATTATGGCCGCGCTAAGGTACTTCAACATGTACCAACATTTCTCAATGTACACGCTGGGGCCAAGACCTCGTAAAGCATGTTAACTTGTCACTCACCTGGAGGCAAGACCAGGTACGGAGGGAAGCAGTCCGGCCTAAATTAAATCCACATCTAACAGCCTATCTGAACATGGAAAGTCTCGCTTGTGACTGTCACCAGCCACTTCCTGTGCCTCCTAATGAATACGGTTCACTCAAGCTGTACATAATTCATCGCGGCAGCGCGCGCCAGATGCCAGCGGAAAAACCCATAAAACCGCACAGCCCTTTAAGTGGACTGCATGGCCGTATTTACATTTACTCGCATGCAAAAGCTTTCCCACTCAAAAATGCCTCACAGGAGTCTGTTCTCAGAGCTTTCATCAGCCTTGAGTCTACTCTATCAATAGCTTCAAAAAAATCCCCTGCTGTGGCCCAGAGTCTGCAGGATTACTGTTTTCAGAATGTGCTCTGAAAAACAGATGACTTTGGTCTGTTTCTATTTTCTAAGTTACTGATAGTCATGCCCTTTTCCAATATCACTTACAGGCCTCAGACCTACATGCAAGAAGCATGTCTGTCGTCGCTCTTTACCTTGTATCTCTTTTTGCAGCCAGGCACCGGGCAGGCAAAGGGTTTCTCGTCACCTCCATTCATGCACATGGAACTGAGGATGGACTCAGAGCTAATGGCACTTTCGGTGGTCCAGGACTCGTCACTGTCTGACTCCTCGTAGTCCGCTTCTTCCTCATCATACTCACTACCTGCAGGGTGCACATAGCCAAAGAGCTACATTTCCCATGGGTTCCCAGCTCAGCAAAAGAATGGGTATTAAGACCTTTCTTGGAGACGTCCATTGTGTTGTCATTATCATAGCACACAATCCCTCAGGAAAGACTGCCATTGCACTTTTATGGAAAAGAATTTGAGTGTACTGTGAAGGGTTACGGGTTAATGCGTGGTAACAGTACAATGCCAGCAACAAGGAGACTATCTGGGTTGCTCTCCAAACCCACACAAATAAAATGCCCTGAAAACTTCCAACTGTGGTGGAAAGAGAAGAACTGACGTACCAGTAAGGGCCATGGGAAAACAAAGCCATGGTTTCAGCAGTACACAAGGAGTAAATGCATACATTTCAGTTAGTTCAACAGAGAATGGGCTGAAAATTTTATTGTTGGCTCTTATGGAGCAGGAGATTTAACTTTGTCAAAGTAGGAGGAACAAAAAGAAAAAGAAGGATGAGCAACAAGACAGGAGTTTATTGTTGCAATAGCCAATCTGAATGTGATGTCTGTACCTGTAGGAGTACTGCTCCTGAATGAAGAAGAGGGTGTAATGGGTGGGGTCACAGGTGGAGTGAGGTTGCCACTGTTGTGTCGGGGTGGTGTGGACACGCTGTTTCGTGATAGACTGCCTGTCAGAGAGAGGGACAGCTTTGGTTGGACCTTTTTCTTCAGAGACTCATGCTCTCTCCTTGCTGCATCAGTCATAAACCTATAAGATATTGCACATAATGAAATTATTCATTTAGCATCCAATAAGAAAACCACATGATATTGCACATGGTTAAGACTATTGCACAAAATAATAGGATATGATAATGACTATAACCCAAATATGAAAACAAAGAAGCATCAGGTTATTGCACAAATTGTTGTGTGGATGTGTGACAGAAGGAGGAGTAATAGTGTGTGATGGTGGTGGGAAGGAAGGATTTTCTGTGCTGTTATCAGTCACACGTCTTGTTCAAAGGAAAGGCACTGGGGCACTGTAGAAAACTGTAGTATCTGCATTAAATCTGCGCAGTCATAATGTTTGTGTCGTGTAGTTTAGCCCAACAACCAAGGTTAAAACTGTAAACTTACTTTCTTCCCAGTAATTATCGAGGGACACAGCAACACTTGTGACTCGGATGTAAACACAGCCATTCATAGTGTTTTGACATAAAATGTTCTGTTCTACAGAACTGCACAGCAGAACTGGTGGGAACCATACATCCAAAGTGTTTAATGCCTCTATAAGCTACTGAGATATGTTGTTCTCTAATAGTTTTGAGACTGTTTGGCCTAAAGCAAATCTTGTAATAATGGCAGAGAAATAGATGTAGGGTGCTGAAAAGACAAATTCTTCCAAAGAAAACGTTTTTTTCCCCGATTTACCACAATTTTCCTATATATAAAAAAGACGCATAAGATCAATTGTCGTTTTGGATCACCACCATTATTAATAAATCCGAGTCTATATATTTGTCTACAATGTTCACATCAAACCATTTTCAATGACTTTCAGTTAAAAAAAAAAAAAAATCAGTGGAATTAATAACTGCATTCAATATGTTACAAATCAATCACAATTCAAAGTGGTCTTACACATGTTGAATGGCACCGTACAAGCAGTTTTGTTACATTGTAAAAGTGTTAATAAATGTTTGTCATAAAAATAAAAGGTTTACACAGACATTATAAAATGTAGTGGGGAATTAACAGATTACAGTTTGAAACCACATCAAGCAGGGACAGAAGCGATTCCTCTTCATTACATAAGCTGCCAGTCCTATAGCATTCGAGACCCCATTCACATGAGAGGCTATGCTAACTCTCCCAGCCCAGAGGATTAATGCAAAAACCACTCTACACACAGAATGTCATAACACAAGTCTGTGTAGCCTCTGCAGTCTGAGGCGCATGTGTAGTCTCCAGTGCTGGAGTGCAGTCACTAATAGAGCCATAAAGTGACTGGAGCCATTCCGGACAATCTAAAACAGTACCATGCACTTCAGTATGGGAGTTTATACAACAATAAACAGAAAAGGCAAGTTAGGCACTTTCACTTTAACTGCATTCATTCTTTATTAAAAATAATATTAATATAG
>JBBIGA010000007.1:8993797-9013908 GCA_037576975.1 Alestes dentex
AATACTATTTCAAATACTCTTTAAGTAGAAACAAGATATTTTACTATAATCACAGGGCAATATTTGTTTTATTCCTTACTTTATTGTATTGTACAATATGTTGATTTATTTTGCTTTTTGTGTACTTTTGAATGGAACAACTAAAAAACTAAAAGGTAATGGAAAAAAAAATCTTCGATGAAGTTATTTTCACAGCAAGTGGCATAAATACTGTCAGTTTAGCAAATGCCAATTTGCTAGTGCTGTTTAAACATCTCAGTGATTCGACCGCTGTCTTAAGAACATTTTTGGTCAAAGTGTGTTTGATTAGTTTGTGGGCAAGTGAGTGACCACATTTCAAATTCTGCCAAAAATGTCCGCACAAAAACAAACTCAACAAAATTTATGTTAGGGTTATTTTTTTGTGGCAAAGGTCTGGTGCCACACTATCTGCCACATTCTACCGCCTGCATCTTTAAGTTAAAACATTTAGAACACTTAAGCCATATTTGTCCAGCACAGGGTGTCAGATAGCAGTCCTGGAGGACCAAAGCATGACACAGTCAAATGTTTCAACATCACCAAGCTCACTAGGTAATTCATAAGGTCTGCATGAATGTGGTAAGCTAAAATAGAGGAAACTGACCTCTGCTGCGGCCGTTCAGTAATGGGATATTGATCAAACAATGATTCATTATTTGAATCTTGTCACCACACTGATTATAATTTCGTAAATAATTCATTAAATCATGACGTCTCAATGTGCACCATCACTCGATTAATTCAAGGAATTGGCAGATAAGTATAATTTATGAAAATACGCTGAATAGGCATTTAAACAGACCTGGAATATAAAAAATATAAAATTTCAATGAAACCAAACCGATATTTTAATTGTATGGTTTTTAACATCATAACAGCAGAACGTTTAACTGAATGGGACTATAATCAAGTCACTTACAACAAATCAATGCAGTTGAACCTGTACCTTCAAACTGATTTCATCACTTTACACGACTGAACCTTATGTTGTAAAACAATAAAGAAGCAGGACAGTGGAACCTAACCTTGATTTTGTCTCCACCACCTTCTGAAACTGTAATCTGTTAAAATATTTTACATAACATTTGCATCTGAAAGCTGTCTGGCTGCTCTGGCGACTATGCAGTGCATTTAGCGTTTCATTCGATAAGAACAGTTCTGTTGCATGTCCTGGGAAAATGCACACAACAGCTTAACACTACATTTTTGTTCTGATCAGAGAAAAGTGAAATGGTTGTGTTACCTGATAACTGATTATTTAAAAAAATGTACACATTCGGTATCAAGATGAGTTCTTATTTTATTTCTGGAAGATGATCAACTTTTTCAGCTATTGGCTATCTACATTACATCCTCATGCCTTTCTCAAAACAAAGTTATGTTCCTTTTTTAACTTTCAAAAGTCATTTTGAGGCTAGCCTTTGTCATTTAAAAATGACTGGTTGACACATTTAACTCCACTCAATCCCGCGCTTCTCATCAGGACTGAAAACGTTAGGCACAGTCCACTTAGACATGGTACTCTTGTCCAAAACCATTTTATGGTCCATTAAAGCCTTCATCGTGAATTACTGCAACAGTTCCAACATCAGAGGCACTAAAACATACAGAACTGACTTACACTTTCTTAGTGAAGTTACAGTTAGCCCTGAGTCTGAGAGCTCCTTTGGCAGTTCCTGGCTGGGGCCTTAACCATTCCAGTAATTTTAACATCTCCACAATGAATTAACACTTTAATACGAAATGACTGGGACCAAACACTGAGGGCAAGCTGTCAAAAATGGTCAACTTTAAGAGCAGCTAGGCGATGCACATTGAGTCACCTTTGGTTTTCAACCATGTTTCACCCCAACTATTGCGGGTAAATATGATTCACACGCCCAGAGCAAGTCTAAACGTGAGAATATGCACCTACAACTTGCTTATTACCTTCTGGTTCATTCAACTACCATTCCAAAGTCTTGTAGTGGGAAACACACACACAAAAAAATCCTAAAAAACATAGTATTAAATTATGGGTCAATAAAACATTACAGCCTAAAAATTTAATGAGCTTGTTTGTTGTTTGCAATGAGGCCTATCAACATTACTGCGAGGCCAAAGCTGCTCTGAAAGTGAGGCAGCATCACCTACTGGTTCTGCATCACCACAGCACCTGAGCTGAAAGGGGCTCACTGTTAGAATGTGGGGCTTATTTTTGCCTGGTACTAATTAAAGCAGAGAATGTGTTTTAGCAGCAGGTCCCCAGATGAGGAGAGAGGAAGAGAGGCCAGAATCTGCCATCGCTCTCTGTAATTAGGCTTCCCTGGTGCTATGTAGGGCGTGCCAGATTTCGCACTTCACCAGGAGCGAGGCGGGAGGAAGGAGTGGTTCCAAGAGAATTTTTTTCCTCCACTCCAGAGCCCACTAATTACCTCGTTACTGACCAATAAGACTGAACGCTCCTTCAGCTGACACCTCTGACCCATACAAGCCACTTCATCTATGGGACAGAGCACCACTAATAAGGAACAAGGAAGAACCCAGAGAGAGGGACGGGAAGAGAAATATAAAGCCCCAAGCAGCTTCTGTCACATTTAAAATATGCAAATCTTGCACATTAAGCTTACTCAGAGTCACATCAAACTTGTACATACAGAATATATGTCGACAATGCAATCTGAGTACTGGGGTAATCAGAACCTCAATTGATCTGAAATATTGTAAAAGTTAATGGGTGAGACAGCTGTAGTGGGAGAGCATCAGTAGATGATTCTGTTCTTTCAAATATGTCACAGATGTGTCCTTGTTGGAGACGGTATTTTATTCTGCTGTATTTTTTCCAAAAGGCAGTAGAGATCAGATGTTATTTCAACAGTGATTACCTGTAGCAGCTAATACTTTTGCTCCAAAACAGCACAGTAAATAAGTATTGTGATGGAAAAAAAGTGCGTCCGGAAAGTAATTTCATTTTCAGTAAAGAAACACTTTAAACCCTTGAAGCTGCCGGAAGATTCAGGCTTCAATTCCTCACTTCTGTAACTCAAGAACAAAACTCAGTGTTCATTGTTTTCCATGTAATTAATAAAAGCCTTAGGATGGCCCCCTTCTAGGAGCTGCCATGGTGCAAAAAAAACAATTTCTGGGTGGTTGCATTCAAGTTCACTTCACAAAATTCCAAACAGCTGTCTGCTAAATAAAGGTTCCAAAGACAGTTCCAGTTCTGCTCTATGCAAGTAAAAGCAGCCTAACCTCAAACCTAGGCAAGTATCCCCCTCTGTTGGTCAAAAATGTGTCAGTGCATGCAAACCTCTGCTCTAACGATTTGATTTTATAATGAATCTGCAAGAAATGGTCAAATGAATCACACAATTTCTTCCCAATTGAATTTAATCTGATTATTTTGGAATGTAATAAAAAAAAAAAGACAAGGATCAAACAACTAGGACAGGAAGAATATAGTGATATATAAATGGAACATAATTTAGGCAATTAAACAATTAAAGAAGCCTTTAGCTTTTTTGCTTGAAAATGGGCTTTTTACGAAAATATATGCACATACTTCACTAAATATTTTCTTTACTAAATAGAACTGTTTATAATAAATGACAACATTCCAAAATCAGTGCAGTGGACCTACCAGCTTCAGCTGCATTCTAGGTCATTAGCCAATTTTAAAGAAAACAAGAGGAAAAAAGGAGGGAGGGAGGGGGGCAGCTGGTGTCCTAGTGGTTTGGGAGTTGAGCAAGGTACCGTCCCCACACACTGCTCCCTGGCCACCCCCTGCTTCACTTGGTGAATGGGTTAAATGCAGAGAAAGAATTTCACATTGTTCCCTCAGTACGGTGTGGTGTGGTGTGCTGTGGTCACATGTGACAATGGGGAGAAAAGAAAGAAAGAATATATAAGCTATTGTTTGTAAACAACTGACGTTTTCAGCTCCAAGATTCATGTTCTAAAGACTTCATAGACAACTTTAACATTAGTATTATCAGTCATAATCCTGATGCACAGTAGAGTAAGGTAACAGTTCTGCTAAAATAAACACTACAGCAGTACATCACTCATCACAGAGGGTACTGCAGGCCCTCAGGTTCAAAGAACAGCAGCAGATGGTCAGCATCTCTTTCAAAGACTGCATCAACACATGACTCATAGCTTTGCAATCTGTTGCTGAGACCAGGAGTGCTGGAGCCCACAAAAAGTCCATGTTCAGATTATCTACAGCAAGCATCTTCTAGACACAATGACTGTGCTCACAATTACAAATTTTAAAAAATGTACGGACAGTAGGTGACATTCATTTTCAGTGATCACAAGCCTTCGGACCACCCTGTTTTAATTTCAGATATAAGATTTATGATTCAGGACCGTCAGGATTGTCATATACTGGTCAAATGAAAAAATACAAAAAAAAAAACCCAAACACAATCACATCCACTATTTAATGCCACAAATCCTTAGTGTCCATGTTATTTACCATCACATTTGATTATTAACAACTGAGAATTATGCAGGCTTATAATCATGACATTTCACTTTTAGTATGAACAATATTGTTTATTTAATTGCTTTTAGTCTCTTATTTCATTATAGAAGCCTACACCACTATACAAAGAACAGAAACCTTTGATAACAGAAAACTGGCACTGTAGTTTTTCCACCTGATATTGGTCCAGATTTGTGATTGTAAGTGCCAGCTCAACATCGGTACTAACTGGATTTACTGGTAGTCAAGTTCTCCTCTGTCTCTGGTGAAACTTGCAGCTAAAATCAATGACAATTTACACTGCCAGGAGAGTCACCAAGCACTATAACCGACAGGTACAGGTGATATGTTAAAGTCATTGTCAAGCAAAGCTTCTTATGAAGCTAATACTAACGGCACTACAATTTCACTAGCCTCCACCTATTTCCATGTTCATTCAGAAAAATTACCGTGTTTGATTCTCAGCAAGATTCTGTGTAATTGTAGACTTTTGTGCAAGTGTGTGAATGGTAAAACAACTATTATTTTCTGTCTGTAGCTAATGCGTCAATTCACATTCGTTTAAAAAAGCCTTGCTTGCCATGCACTCAGGGAGCATTGTGTGGGGATGGTACCTTTCTCAAGGGTACCTCAGTGATAACACTAGCAGTGTTGGGATCTGAACCTACAACCTTCTGATTGTATGGGCAACTCCCTAAACACTAGGCCACCAGCTGCCCCAAAAAGACAAAGGCCAACATACAAAGTTGTAAAGTGTCCATTCTGTCATACGTGAACACACCACAGCACACAAAATTCTTTCTCTGCATTTAACCCCATATACCAAGAGAAGCAGTGGGCAGCCAGGAACACAGCACCCGGGGAGAAGTGTCGGGGCGGTAGCTTGCTCAAGGGTACACAAGAGGTACCACCAGCAGTCTTGGGATTCGAACTCATGGCTTTCTGATTGCAGGGCGAATGCCCTAACCACTAGGCCACCAGCTGCCCCAAATAATGAAAATAAAGCAAATAAAGCAAAAAAACGATTAAATCAGGTCATCAGTCTAACAAAAACAGAAAAAACTAGAGCTAGAGAACAAGTGGTTTTTGCTTGTATTTTTATGCTCCCAAAAGAAAATCGTAAACTAAAGCAAGGCTTTTTAAATGAGTGTGAATCGTGATTCGAGAATCGTTTCATGTAAACTAAATGAGCTATCTAAAACAGTCCTCACAAACATTATGGCTCTGCAGTAGGTGCAGCTTATTGGGCACAACTGATAAAGCAAATCCACGGAGAACATACGAGAACATAAATTTGTGTTCAAAATAAAGTGGCCCCCTTTAGTCACGTGTGAACACACCACAGCACAGCACACAGTGTAAACAATGTGAAATTCTTTCTCTGTATTTAACCCATTCACCAAATGAAGCTGTGGACTGCCACCAATTAGGGGAGCCCAGGGAGAAGTGTGTGGGGATGGTACCAAAAAGTGGTTTTGATTTAAAAGATGGACATAGAGGGGTTTTTTTGTTTGCTTGTTTACATTTATTTACTTCTCTGTAGTAGTATACAAAGTTAGTAGTAGTAATGTGATAAAAATATTATATTTGACCCAAGGTGGCTGATTTTAAATCATCCACAACATCCAGATTAAAATGGTAATTTTCCACTATGTACATTATGCAGTGTTATTTCTTGTACTGTATACACTAGTGTGACACAAGTGCTGCACAGCTAATGGCAGTCCAGCAAAACTAAACTTGCAGAGTCTTGTTTGAACTCTGCAGTTCCATGACATCACAGCCACGGGATGCTGTCAGGAAACTTGTGGAGGAAGAAGATAGTGAAGCCTACACTCTTATCTTGCTAAATTTCCAGTAGTTTGCATGTAAATATCCTTTACAGTACATACATGAAATGTATCTAGAAAAAAATAGTTATTACCCAACTTGATTCTACTTTTTGGCAACTTCTTCTTAAAATGTATAACATTGTGTAAGATGTGTATGACATTATTCTGCTTTCTACATTTTCCCCCATACGTAAAGTATGGGGAAAAATTGTTTTTTTTTTCCCCCACAACCCAATCTGTAAAATAAGCAACCCCTCAAAGTGATGGACGAATGTGCTAGACGAGCAAGGCAAAACAGTGCATTACTATACCGCCACCAAGTGCTGCAGAGAATTCCAGTCTGTGTTTAGAGAGTGCCTAACCAAGAGTAAACGCTTCAAGCTAAGATGGATGACGAGGAACAGAAGTCCTCCAGCTGCCTCCCCTTCACTAGTCCCATTCTTACAGGCTCAGGCAAGTGTCAATGAGCCAAAAAAGAGGTGGGATTCTCTCTGCAGGTGGGTTTCTCATTACCAGTCCCTTTACATTCAGTCACCAGTCAAACTCTCTAGGAGGTCAACAGCGTTGGAGTCACATTACCAAAGCAGAGATTAATGAATCAGAGCATACGGCTCACATATCAAATCCACACAGCATGGAGGGGTATACCCCAATGGCACAGCTGCAAAATGTTATTTGTCATCACAATATTAGCTTTTGCAATGCTGATATTGTACACAACTGCAACACTTGAAAGGGCCTGTAACAAATCACACCTTTTGTCTTTAAGAAAACGATCCAGACACATCGTCCAACAAATTTGTCAAATTCTGGTGGCCCATCTCTGTCCACAGCGCACTGAGTACACATCATGTGAATTTAGTGTATAGTGGCACAATTTGAATTTAATTCACTTTGTACTTTCCGATGACTTTATTTGAATGCGGCATATTAATCCCATCCAACTGTTAATATACATCTAGTTAAAGTATAATTTTTAACTTTCATATACACACACACACATGCATACAGTAACGCCTCACTAGATAATGCCAGTGTAATCATGCCAAGACCTCTAGCTGTAGTTTAATGACTCTGGGCATCTGCTGTTTTGGATTAGACAGATGATGCTTGCAGGATGACCCCAGTGTGACCCCTTTCAGCCTTAACGTGGGTCCAGGGAAAGAGTCTGGCTTTATCAAACCCAGTAAATTTTAAACTGCCAACAAGAGCTCCAGCTGCGTAACCACCTGCACTGCAACCAAACTAACAATGCAAGTAGGGAACTGGAAAAGGACACAGAGATTTAGCAACAGAAAGGACGAGTTATTCTCAAGGCCCAGCCACAACCAATCTAGACAATGTAGGAAGTATGATACACATAGAGATGAATGACAACATGAAGAATGAAGTTTGCTGACTTTTATATCACATTTTGACAAGACAGATAAGGTGTGATTTTTTTTTTACTGAAAATGACTACAAGCCACGCTCATACTAGATACTAGAAGAATGTGAACAGCAAGGTTTGTCTTGTTAAACCTCAAAGGCCTACTTTGTGTGTGGCTTTATTTGGTGTGGCACCAAAATAAAAATATGACCTATATAAAAGTGGGGTGAAAAAAAAAAAATCAATATAATCTAGTGTGATATTTTGAGTGAAAACGGTGACCCACATTTTATATATATATGGATATTTTATAATTACAGGTATTCATTTTAAAATACATAAGCTAATTGGTGGACTAACAGCGATTTATCTACATCACCTTTCATTTTGCTTCAGTAAAATATCATTGGTGCGGGATGAACACGTAACGTTTCCTTTTTGGTGCCCTTATAACATCAGAACACATCCCAATGCTCACGAATCTTATTGAAAAATCGCAGTGTAATAAAGTATAGTGATATCATATTGCAGGGCCTCGAGTGACTCCCACCCATAATAAAAACGGACCTAACCTTGTTATTGACAGTAACGCATTAAGCCGCCACGTCTGAATCACATATCCCCATCAGCTTGTCTCCATGGCAACACTTTGCTGTGCGTAATTACTTCAAGCACAAGAGGTTCTGTATGAAACGAGCACCGACAGTCTTAACTTCATATTTACTTTACTGATCACCTGCACTATATGGACAAAAGTATTGAGACACACCTGTTTTTCAGGGTCTGGGCTAGACCCCTTACTTCCAGTGAAGGGCAATCTTAATGCTTCAGTATACCAAGACATTTTGGACAACGCCATGCTTCCAGTCTTGTGGACACAGATTGGGGAAGAACCTTTTCTACTCCAGCATGACTGTACCCCAGTGCACAAAGCAAGATCCATAAAGACACAGCTGCAGAGGGTGTCCCAACTCCATATTAAAGTCTATGTATTCGAATGCAATGTCATTACAGTCCTCGCTGGTGTAATGATCAGGCGTCCCGATACTTTTGTCCAAGTAGTGTGCATGCAAGAAGCTGTTCACTTCCAGCTCGGAACTCCACCTCTATATTAGCTAACGGAGCTACAGCCTAGCCGGTTAGCTACTTCCTAAACTTTTGTAGGACGCTAAAATTGCGTCTCGGCGTCAAATTTGCGCACGCGTTCCTGGCTTAAATCAGAATATTACGCATTGGTAATGGTGGTGTGAGCGCTAGGACTGCGGAGAAACAGCAGTGCCTGCTGCCGCTGCTACAATGTGCAAACCCAGGCCTAATGTGTCGCTAATGTAGCACAGGGCGCAAGCCTCTGCACCACAACAGCGGTAGATCCGGTGTGCACGACTGGAAACAGAGACATTACTCTATCATGCATTGGAAATGAAGAGGAAAGAAGATGAATAGGTATGAAAAAGGAAGCATTAGTGCTGGGGACACCACACCCAGCCACGGGGCGGCTGCAGCCGGAACGCGCAGCAGGAGGAGGCGCAGCCGGACGCGCAGTCTCCAGCCCGAGCAGGCGGCCATGGCCGAGTGTCGGAGCACCTACCGATGTGACTGTCCTCGATGTGCACGATGAGCTCGGACAGGCTCTCGAAGTGCAGCCCACAGCCCCCGAACCGGCAGGTGTTGGAGAAGAAGGAGGCGGCCGCGATGCCCGTCATGATCTTCGCTACATTGAACGGGGGCGAACGGGAAGGAGCTGGAGCTGGAGCTGGCACGTACACACACACACACACACACACACACAATCGCACACACTCACACACCGGCAGCCAGACAGCGGCGGCAGCAGCTGGAGCAGCAGGGGGAGAGCCAGACCAGCGGACGGGGCCGGACTGGGGGAGGGTCCCTCAGCAAGGCCCGCTGACGTCACGCCTACCTGACCTGAAGATGATGGTGGTGATGGTGGTGATGGTGAATGAGGAGTGCAGTCGTCCGGGATTGAGATTTCATGCTTTGTGCGTGTTTTTTTTTTTTTTTTAACAGTGCAGAAATCCAAGCTGCTTGAATTGTTAGTGGTAAAAATCTATTTGACTTGTTAAAAAATAACTGACTTGTTAAAATTGAACTTTTACTTGTAGAATGTAAAAAAAGACGTCTGGCTTTTCCCCGATTCATTTTAATAGAAGGGACAGTGTTTTTCCTAGAATCAATTAAAATGCTTGTAAGAAAACAATTAATTTATGTAATACTTTTTCAATATGTCATCATTTAATTTGTGAATATTGAATTTCCACGTGCTGATGTGCCTAAAAGGGGTGAGAGATGATGGCATGAGTGAGTGAATAAGTGTCATTGACATATAAAGAAACAGGAGTGTGAGGAGGGCGTGAATGAGTGAAAACGAGAGTGAGTGAGTGAAAAAAGAGGGTCTTCGAGGGAGGGAGAGTGGGAAGTGAGTGAGTGAATGAATGAGTGAGTGAAAAAGACAGTGAGTGTGTGTGAGTGAAAGGAGAGAGTGAGTGAAAAAGAGTGTGGGAGAGACAACGCGAGAGAGTGAAAAAGAGTCTTGAGTGAGGGAGGAAGGGGAAAAAAGAGTGAGTGAGTGAAAAAGTGAGGGGGGAGTGTGTGTGTGAGTTAAAAAGAGTATTGGAGGGAGGGAGTAAGGGGAAATGAGAGTGAGTGAGTGAGCAAGAGAAAAAGTGAGGGAGGGAGTGTGAGTGAGTGAAAAGGAGTGAGGGATAGAGGGGAAATGAGTGAGTGAGTGAATGAGCGAAAAAGAGTGGGTGAGTGAAAGGAGTGAGTGAGGGAGTGAGTGAGAGAAAAAGAGTGAGGGATGGAGTGAGGGGTAATTAGAGTGAGTGAATGAGTGAAAAAAATGGGTGTGTAAAAAACTGAGGGACAGGGTGTGTGAGTGAGTGAAAAAGAGTGAGTGAGTGAGTGAAAGGACAGAGTGAGTGAGTGAAATAGAGAGTGAGGGAGTGTGTGAGTGAGTGCAGTGATGCTTTTGTGCAGTAAACCAGTAACCTGGAGGAGTAACTGAGTGAATGTTTGAATTTGTTGGGACTTTATAATCATAACCTCAGTTACCAAGAAAGATTATTAACATGTACTTTTAGTGATCGCAGTGATTAACACATTATCTAAATCTATAAAACTAACTGTACACTATAAATTGAAAGAGGGGTACATTCTGTAGCAGCTAAGGTAGGGTTAAGTGGGTGGGTTCTGTGTGTCAGGTCTTAGGTTAATATCAGAATAAGTCTTGGTTGTGGATTATGTTAAATTTCAGTTTTTTGGTAAAGTTTTATTTTTGGGATTAAGTTTTAATTTAGTCTTAAAATCGACCACCTTCAGTTTATACAAAAGTAAGTGACTGTTACATTAGGAAGGCACACTGGTCTAAGGAACTAATGTGTATGTACAGTACTGTACAAAATACTTCAAATGTCTTGATAAACTAGTATTATGATAGCCTGTTTACTTGAGCATTGAGTCTTCTTCTCTAGACAGCACAGTAGTTACTATACAGTACCTGGTTTGGCTAATCAGTACTTCACTAAGTTATTTATTGTGAAGTAATCAAGTGTGCTAGTTGTGGAATTTGAAAATTCCAGGGAATGACTGTGGTGCATTACAATCAGACTCTGTTCTGTTTACCATCTCTATAATTAGCTTTTCTGAAAACAACGCATTGTTATTACATCTGATTGTATCAGTGTTTATTTGTATTTATTCTATTGACACACTTGCAATCCAGATAAATAGTTTTAAATGATCTTCTCTGAGGCCTATGCAATGAATGAGTTACAGATGGCCATTGCTGCCACTGCGATGAAATTTCTTTTGAGATTCAAAATGAAATGTTGTGTAGTTCTGTACTTTAGCCACATGGTGGCAGTGTGTGATATAAAAACTAAATAAGCAGTTTCTACACTCAGTAGTTCAGTTAAATGCCTCAATTCAGTTGATAAAACTCACCTAAATGCAGTAAGGCTACCATAAACAAAATCAGACTACATATCTTTAGACTTTATAATTACACACTCTGTGTTTTGCTGACTGCTTTTATTACAGGCCTAACCTTACAGGCCATACGCACAACCTTTTTTCGATTCTGAAATTGTCTAAGTGCTTGTCTGCAAATTTTGGATGCACGTCTCTGCTACTACGTTTACAGCAGAGGAGTTTTACAAGGATTTTGGAGCAGAGATGATTATAGTGCAGTTTATCTCATGTTGCTCTCTACTGTTGTTATTCCTGCTACTTTCAGCTTGTCTTTCAACTTCTTGAGTGAGTGCTGGCATTTGTATTTGTAGCGTGCGGCAATTTTTGTTATTGACTGTACCCCATCTGTTGCGACACAACTTGTCAGTTCCACTTTACCTTGCTTCTGAATAGAAAGGGACCTCCACAGGACCACCACTAACCAGATATTTACTTGGGACACCATTCTCAGAACAACAGTGATATTATTTTTAAGCGCCTCTTTGTCACTTGCGGATTGAGAGCTGTCAAGAAAAAATGTCTAACCAGCCAACAGTCGCCTGAAGAAATGGGAGAAAAATGAGTCTGCAGTATGAACCAAAAAGTTAGATGTATCTAATAAAGTCACCCTTAAGTGTACATAGCATATAAAAACACTTGATACAGACATAATATTATATTACACACTAACATACCACTGGTGTCACTGAGCTGGTGAAGCACAGGGCGGCTGAGATATTGTACAACAATGCCTGCTATATTAAAGGGCAGTTTGTAACTGTGCACCTTTTAAGTGCATAAAAGTGTACTTTAAGTGCATAAAATGAGCAATGAGTAAAAATACACTCAAGTGGAAGGTTCTTTGAGGAACCAAAAGGTAAAAGTACACAGTGGAAGGTGAAGACTACCTACTACACTCTTTAAAAACCAAAAGTGCCAAAAATGACTTTTTGGAGAGATGCCATAGAAGAACCACCTTTGGTTCCTAAAAGAACCTTTCACTTGAGTGTTTTTTTTTTCTTTAAATAATTGTCTATTGTAAGCTACCAAATACTCAACGCTTATTTGGCAACTTAATTTTTGAAAGTGTACAACTACAACTTGTTTCGGTGGATTTTATCTGACAGAGCAGTCCCAGTGTCCGATGCCAGTTATGGGTTCAGTTCTCAGAAAGTCGCCTTTCTTGTTCACAGCCATATAGTTTACTACAACCCCCACCCTCCTAACACACACTCCTTCTCTGTTTTTCCATTATTTCCTGTTCACGTTTGTTGGCACAACTCGTTGGTGCTGGTGTAGTGCCCGGGTGGTGTGTAATGGGGACCTTGCTGGGTTGGGCCTAATTCAGGCACCACAGAGGGCCCCAGCTCAGCTCAATGCAATACAGCCAGCCTCCCCCCGACCCACCCGCTTTTTCCAGCAGTGCTGCAGCACGCTGTGGGACATGCCTATGAAAGCATTACCTCACTAGCTCACTCGTGGCTTTGAGATGCTCCAGGGCGCCAGGGCAGCCTCGTCCAGCCCCATCTCCCTTAGTGTTACTGATTCCACATCTGGCTAACACTAAAAAATGCCTCAAATCACAAAGAAGTGTTCCTTCACTTAATATATGCTCGAGAAATTACGAGGTAAAAATTGCTGTTTATTAGTGTGTGTGTGTGGGTCAGTTTGGTGAATGGTTTTACAAGAATGGCATTTAGCATTTCTCATCGTAGAGTTTATTGTTTAATACAGGGTCATAGGCCCTGTATTAACAGTGATGTTAATAAGGCTGTCAATAGAGCTCACATTACTGTACTGTTGAAATACTATAGGGCACTGCTTTTACGCAGCAGCTTTATGAAATAAGCATGTAGTGGCACTTTTTTCTGCTGTTTTAGATAGGTAGTTTGAACTTTTCCAGAAGAAAAGGACCATGCAAATGTGAATGATCTGCTCACTTTAGCAAGATAATGAAACTTCCAAGCCCTGGTTGACATAAATTTATGTGCTCTATGGCATGTCCATAAGTATCCAGGCTCCCCCACAAATTAGTAAATGTAACTGCTAGAAGGTGCATCCATTGCTGCCACAGGTGTTTAATTGTGCACATACTGTTTGCATGATCTGAAAAGCACTGTCAGTATTATGGGGATGCTCTGGAGAAGCCACACATGAGCCTAAGGTCATTATATCCAATGCTGCATGTGGGCTAGAGAGGATTAGCCCACATGCAAATTAATTTCCACATAAATACCAGAACCCAAAGTTTCCCAGAATAACATTGCTCAGTACATCACACTGCCTCAGCTGGCTTGCCTTCTACCCATCGTGCATCCTGGTGCTGTCTCTTTTGCAGGTAAGTGATGTACACACACCTGGCTGTCCACATGATGTAAAAGAATACGTGACTCACCAGACCAGGCCACCCTCTTTCAGTGCTTCGTGGTCTAGTTCTGATGCTCATCTGTCTATTGTAGGCACTTTCATTTACAGCATTTGGGAGACACCCTTATCCAGAGCGACAATCTTTAGTTATAGGAACAGTCCCTCTGGAGCAACTGAGGTTTAAGAGTCTTGCTCAAGGGCACAATGGTAGAAAGTGGGGTTTGAATCTGCAACTTTATGGTCATCAGGTTCACAGGCAAGTGTTTTATGCACTAGGCTACTACCACCCCGAGATAAGATAACCCTTTATTAGTCCCACAGGTGGGAAATTTGCTAAAGTCCTGTCAGAGGTGGGATACGAAACCGCGCCTCCATTCCGAGACCAGAAACCTCACTTCAGAGGAAGGTGTGAACCGTGCGTCTGGCACCTTTAAGCGCTCGGCCATCCTGGGCACTCTGATGAGTTTGCAGCTACATAGCCTGATACACAAACAAATTGTGATGCACTGTATGTTCTGACACCTTTCTATCACAGCTAGCATTAACTTTTTCAGCAACTTGTACTACAGTAGCTCTTTGGTGGATGAGACCATATTGGTTAGCTTTTGCTCCCTACGCATATCAGTGAGCCTTGGTCACCCTGTGTCAGATCCACAGATTGTTTTTTCATGGATGACTTTCAGCAGGGGTGGCACGGTGGCACAGGGGTTAGTGCTGTTGCCTCACAGCAAGTAGCTCCTGGGTTTGACACCCTGGTTTGGGTTTCCTCCCACTGCCAAAGAAATATGCATGCATTGGGGATAGGTCAATTGAGCACACTAAATTGCCCATAGGTGTGACTGTCTCTGTATGTGGCCCTGCGACGTACCGACGACTGTCCAGGGTATACCCTCCCTTCGCCTGTTGCAGCTGGGATAGGTAGAAAATGGATGGATGGACTTTCAGCAGAGAATTGTAACTGCATACCCAACAAGACCTGTCATAGCTGTTAAGATATATGCCTAAAGAAAACTGTTTTCAAACTTTAACAGTGTTTTCATACTTTCTTTTAGTTCATTTAAGCAAGAATGATATGGACTCTTTAAAAAGTACTCATATAACATAGACTGTTTCACTGAAGGCTCCTGCTTTACTTACTGAATTGCCTTTACTTCTTTAACTTTTTAGCCATTGGCCAAATGTTCATTTTTAAACAAACTCCTTTATCCATACATCCCACACCACCACTCATTATTCTTCATTCTGTACATGCTACTGCATAAATATTAGTGAGGTTAAGTAAAAGTTTCAGTTGTCTAATAAAATCCCTGAGTAATGAGGGTTCTCATTCAGCTCTGTGTTCTCTTTAGCATATCAGCCATAATCTGCCCAGCAGCCACCACAGGAGCTTGTGCTGAGCTGAATGATAGCAGGAAGACATTAGGTTTAGATCCGGGACGTGTTAAAGAGGTCCACGGGTGCAATCCGATCTTTCAGCGCAGCCAAAAGCAAACCCTCAGACCCCATTAAGAACTTAAATGACTTCATAATGTTCATGCACACAACCATTACACACACTGGTCCGCTTCTCTGGCAGTGTGGAAGCTTTCATGCCCCCACTATGGTAAACACTCACAATCCAATCTCTCTGGCCAACAATGCTGTCAGTCTTTATTCTGCATGCTCCAAGTATAATATTGTCTGTATAATATTGCTCCACACTTCATGACCTTTCACAATGGTAATGACCTGCTGGTGGTAGTTTGGTTGGACTTGGGCCTTTTTATAAGTACCAGCTAATAATACACTTTCAAGATCATGTTCACGTTGGAAACACTAGACCTTAGATTTTGTTTTGGCTAAGAACTGTTTACTTATGTAATGTCAAGTCGCATGGAATTTGAGCTTGTTCAAATGCAGTTGGTTGCTACCTAAAAGGGTGATAGTGCATTGGTCTCACCATTTTGCAACAGTTTATGTAGTCAGAGTAAGAGTTCAGATTTTTTTATTGCTCTCAGCAAAGCCTACTAATTACTTTATGGTATGCACTGAAGTGGAACCTCCATTTCCTCCAAACTGTCTTTGCTTGCCTTGTGATGTACCATGGAGAACAGGCGTGCAATATTACATAAAACTTTATTCTTCAACATTTCCATCCCTGCAGGCATTTCAAGACATGGAAATAAGTTGACAGTGCGTGAGTGGAACATTCCGTTAACAAGATCAGACAGACAGACGGACTATATTGAACTCACTCTCTGTTGAAAACACAGAGAAATTAAGCATGAGGTTTAGTTAAGTATATATTTATATGTATTTATGCACATATTTTCGTTCCTTAGTATTGTCATGAGCCTAATGTGATGAACTACCAAGATGAAGGCCATGAAAATCAGCTCAGACTCAATAAGGCCTATCGCAGAATATTTTGTCCTTTTTTCAGTGAGCTTCCATTGAGCTCCACTAACCTCTCCTGTGCATTAGAGACAAAATTCTCTAAAGTGTGGGGTCACTGACCCACCACTGACTGTGCACTTATGCCACTTATCGCACAGCTCTCCCGCCAAATGATGTTTGGATCGGTGGGGGAAATATATAGACCATAAAGGCACAAAAGACTGTCATAAAGCTTTGATTAAGGCCCGGGTTAAAAGACAGAGGCAGAGGAGGAGGCTGAGTTATGGCATTGGATGGGGCCGCTGTTATTGTTCCCGTGACGGGGCTCTTAGCGCGGACGGCTCGCTGTAAACAGCCCCTCTCCCCCAGAGCAGACGGTCATTAATTGCTGCAGCCGTCCCAGACTCCTCCGGCGAACCTCCAGCCTCAGAAATCACCGCGCTGCCACCAGCAGAGCCACTAAAGTGCTAAAGGGCCGTGACTCCGTCTCCTGCCTCCTGGGTGGGCCTCTTCTTCATTTTTACCTGCAAATGACTGTCGTGTCAATTTAATGCTCATGATGAGCCACATGCCCATCTCCCCCACTCTAACGTGGTGTGGTATATTCTCCTCAAATAAAAGTAAAGTGAACATTATGACACTGCAGTAGATACAGCTTATCAGACCTAGATTATAGAAAATATATATATTATTATAGCAAATCCATGGAGAACATTGAAGAACACGCATTTGTATCCAAAGTAATGTAACGTGGCCCCTTATAGCCACATGTGAACACACCACAGCACAGCACACAGTGTGAACAATGTGTAATTCTTTTTCTGCATTTTACCCATTCACCTTGCTCAAGGGTACCTCAGTGGTGTCATTCGCAGTCCAGGGATTTGAATCCACAACCTTCTGATCCCAGGGCAAACTTTCTAACTACTAGGCCACCAGCTGCCCCAAAATAGTCACATATAGGGTCGGTTTCCTGGACAGGGATTAAGCCTTGTCCTGGATAATATAATGTTGTGAATAGAGATTTTCCATTGAAAAGGAAAGGGTAGTCCAAGACTAGGCTTAATCCCTGTCTGGGAAACCGACCCATAATGTTTATAGGTCTTAAGCTGTTCATAGCAGCACCCCTCATTCATTGCTCGGAATTTGAACGCTAAAAACTGAGCTGTATTACTTCACCTAAGCGGTATTATCTCTTAACCTTGCACAGACCATACCTGTGCCAGTGAAAAAGGGCTTTAGACTGTTTTTTACATGATCAGGTTACAGCGGTATCACTGTTTCGGTGACCTTCCAGATCGGTATCAAAACTTGCCATATTACTTTACCTGAGGGCACTACTGATATTTAGATCATTGTGAAATATGAATTAGGTGTGTAATGTATTTAATTGATTGTTCTCAATACCCACCAACAACTATTTGAAATTGCCAAATTCATTACTATTCAAAACAGTGTAAAATATATTGGTAATATGGTATTTGAACTTTTTTATTTTAAATTTTGAACTAATTGAACACCCAAGAGTATGTTAACAGAATCTTTCAAAATGCAGTGAATTAAAAAATTGTCATTCAGTTACTATATTTTTAATGTAATACACCAATTTGTTTTGCAGTGTATACCTTTGGATTTATATAAATACCGTACATTTACATACAGTGGATTCTGAGACGTAAGACAGTTCTGTTATAATGGTGTAATTGAATATTCTTTAATTGATCTTTATAAGCTTGTGACAGCGATAATTGGATTGTCACACTTGAACAGCATTTTACTGAGCAGCATTTTGCCCATAATGAGCTTCCAGAGACTATAAAAACACTTCTTTAGAAATAGGGAACCGAGTTCTGCTGTGATGTTACCTGCATCATATTACGTCTGCTTGGAAATTATCTCCGGACATAGAAGTCACAGCTTTGATTCTGTAACACCATCTTCTAAATCCAACACTTGCGGGCAGACATAATCCTGCCAATAATTTATTTACCCTCTGGCACTTCCATTATTTAGTATGAACTGAGACACTGGTGAGCCTGGCACAATTAGTCACGTTGGCCTGTTGACCCTGGGACAAAACCAAAAAAGGCTCTGAGTGTAATAGTGTGTGTGTGTGTGTGTGTGTGTGTGTGTGTGTGTGTGCGCATGTTTGTGTAAATTTTAATGAAGTGCTAATGTTGTTTACATTAGTTTACCCAATATCTAGAAACAGCTAGAAATATGGACTTACTGGACACTTTACTGGAAACCCTTGTACAGTCCGTCCACATTGCTCCACTACAAATCCATCCTCAGGTCTTTCATTAATGGTCAGTTTCTGCTCTTGGCTGGATATTTTTGGGTGGTGGGCCATTCTTGACCTAGCAGTGACAAAAATGTGTGAAAACCTCAGCGACAACACTATGCACGATACGCTTGTTAGAATAGTCAGCCGCTCAAATGATATCTGATCAAAAACAGTCCTGCGGTTAGGAACTGCCTTGCAATGAAGTGGGTACAATGTGACAAATTATGCACAGTATGACAACAGATATATAACAGGCCAGTCGTGTTCATCTATACAACTGCATACCTATATAGTGGACCAAAATGCTAGAAGGACGGCCAGTGATTGTAAATAATAAAAAGGACAGTGAGTTTAAGAAGGATTAGAGATTGAGTTTTATGAAATTGGATATGGGAACAACGCTGCATAAGTTCTAGATGTAATAACTTTACATAAAAAACATATATATTACTTGTCTTCCAGCAACATTTATTGTGGTCCCTGCATCTTTTGAAAAAAATCTTTTGTATTTCTACTTGCATTTCCCTAGGATTTTTGGAGAATAATTATAGACATATAGTTTAATGTAGTTATTAAACAGGTTACTCCAAGACTGTATTAAATGGTAAACAGTAAAGGTAATTGTCTTTATGACAAAGCTGTGCCTGGGAAGACTGTAGCTATACAAAGTAATGATAGGCATTTATTTTTAAGAGTTTGAGTGTCTCCCCTGGTTTGAATGTGTCCCCTGATGTTTTTGAGCACCAGCAGTCAATTAGAATCAGTTTTAAAGCTCAGCTCAACTAGATGATTCTGACTGGGAGTCCTTTTGATCAGTTGTGTGCATGTATCTATACCCAGTCAGAATCAATCATACAAAATTACACCCAGTCAGAGTCAGAGAGAGTGTATGTGCAAATCTTTGGCAAATGAGAAAATTAAAGCCTATTTACCTGACCAGTATATGCTTTTAAAGACTAATATTACAATACATACAAATAATATTAATTCAGTAAATATTGATTTTATGTATGTCTATGTACTTTGCTTAATCATTCCAGACCTCTCCTCATGGAAGCCCAGTATTGCATTGTAGTTCTTATTAAATACCTAAATACCTCATTAAATCCATGCAAAGGCTGGAGGAATTGAGATGAAATCTGGAACCAAATGTGCGTTCCTCTGACCACCTCACAAAATGTCAAGTGTATTTTACAAACAAAACAAGTCTTGATATTATTTAATTCTTTAAATGTTAATGTTTGTTTGCATTTATTCTACTGTTAACGTGTGTATTTGCTGCCCCTTACTGCTCAGATAAATGGCTTTAAAGACTTTGTACATGTTTTTGCACTCTATATATATAGAACTGATTGGAATAGAATAGAATATACATTATGTTCACAATATGATGAGTTAGACTGAGTCTCATTTATAGACATA
>JBBIGA010000007.1:9023734-9035259 GCA_037576975.1 Alestes dentex
CACACACACACACACACACACACACACACACACACACACACACACACACACACACACACACACAAACCACACACACACACACACAAGAATTGTTGTCTTCATTGGGGGTTTCTGGTAATCTATTTTTGCCCTATATAACTCTCATGTCTATATATATATATATAAAACCATGTCTTAACCTCAGTAACCAGAAGGAAGTCTCTGGCCTTTTTAGGTTTTCTAAGGAAAGCTGTGTTCTATGTAAAAATGCTTTTGACATGGACATTAGCAACATTTTTGTTTTTTTTCTGTTACTAGAGCATATTTTTTAGCCTTCATAGAGACGGGACCGTCTGATCACACAGGCACACACAAATGCATTCAAACCCAGAGAACGGATTTGCAAGCTATCTTGGACTTTGACGTCTGTCTTTGATTAGAAAGCATTAGGCTGGCCATTATGCGCTGGGAGTGTGTAGATGAAGTTTTAAACGCAGAACTATGTGGTTAAAATAATATTTGCATTGCCCTCTAGCTCACTCCTCTAATCCCCCCTATCACTCGTGCACGCTCGGCCCCATATCAATTATAGGGCTGGCCGTCTCAGGACAAAACTAAACAAACCCCAAAACCACAATCGCTGTGATGAAAACGGGGAGAAATCCAGAGTGCAAATTTTGAAACAAATTCCATCTTGAACTCCAACCATACACAGACTGCGCTATGTTTGCAGAAGAAATACAAACTTAGGAAAAGCAATTCCCTTTGATAACCTTTGGAATTTCAGAATTGTGATAGTGAAAATATTTATCATGCAGTTTTGAAGAAAAAGAGTTCTCTCTATATTTTCCTTTTGAGTGTTTTTGGGGCTTGACTGTGGCAATAATTCTGATGCTTTTAAGGGTATTAAAAGTAAATGGGAGGTGGTGTTAAGGGACTGGATGGTGTACCGTTTGGGCTGCAGCAGAATGTGTTAGTGTAAGTGTGTGTGTGTGTGTGTGTGTGCAGCAGTGCAGTGATTCTCTCCTCTTCATTATTTACCCTTGTCAGGGGAGCAGATCGTGTTTCTGGGCCGAGCAGGCCTGCAGCTTTAGGTTTCTTACTGAGAGCGCATTCTTTTACACTCATTCGCTCCATCTCTCTCACTCACTCACGCCTTCATTTCTTCACTCTGAAGATCTCTCTTTGCTCCCTCCCTCTCATTCATTCACTCAATCTCTCACTCCCTGACTTATTCACATACTCTCTCCCCTACCCACTTACTAACTCACTCATTCCCTCGCCCACTCAGTCACCCTCTTCCTCACCTAAACATTCACTCACTCATTCACTCACCCAATCAGTCTTTCAATCATCCTCTTTGCCACTCATTCACTCACTCAATTGCTCACCCACTCACTCACTTATTCTCTCACTCACTCAATCACTCACGCACTCGTTCACTTTCTCTTCGCTTACACTCTTCATTTACCCTCCCTCCTTCACTCACTCACTCACTCACTCACTGTCTCTCACACCCACAGACAGACGAACACAGACAAATAAAAACCAAAAAGACAAGCAATGGCAATTTCTAACCACCATTAAAACCATGAATCTTATTATCATGTACTTTATCTTAGCCACAATGAAAACTACAGTTTAAACCTAACCGCAGGTTAAGTGCTGAAAGATAATATAATGGTTTTGAAGCCAAGATCACTGTTGATTCTATGAGCCATGAAATGTGTGTATGTGTGAATTATTTGCCTCCATGATGATGAAAACATTAATAATAAGTTTTATAGTGAAGGATATTGGTGAAAAGCAAATTAACAAACTTTGCCTGCATACAAAACAGATGGTGCCACAAAGGTTTTTTTGAATGATGCATTTTTTGAAAATGAGAGTGTGAAAAACCTTTTAAAGGTACAAACAACCTTCACATAATGAATCTAAGGGTCTGTTCAAGAGCCTTTACCGTAAGTGGAGGTTCTTAAATTTGAAAAAGGTTTCACGCTCCCCCCCCCCCACACACACATACACACACACACACATATGAACTCATTTCAAAATTTACAAAAATAGTTGCCTCTTTAATGGTTCACCATGAACCCTTTGAGGCACACTTATTTTCATTTTTGAGAGAGTATATACACTATAAATAGAATATATGGGAATGGGGGAAATTGCAGTGTGTGTGTGTGTGTGTGTGTGTGTGTGTGTGTGTGTGTGTTTATGCCTACGGGTATAGTAATTCAGCTGCATTGTTTTTGAACGTTAAAAATAGATTAGAATAATTACACTTGATTATAATAATATTTAATATAGTCTTTAAGGCCGAAGTTAAATGGGCTATTTTCAAACATAAAACTGTAACAAAATCCTGAAGTATTGTTTTTATTGTCCTCTCTATGTTTGTAGTCTCTTTTTAAAAATAATTCTGAAATGAAATAAAATAATCCAATCAAGTTTAGGTGACATTTCTTAAACAATCGTAATGGAAATTTACACCTCTGTCCTCCTCAGACCAGACGCCGACGCCAACACGCTTTCTGAAGAACTGTGAGGAGGTGGGGCTGTTCAGTGAGCTTGACTGCTCCATCGAGCAGGAGTTCTGCAAGGCCCAAGAGGAGGAGGACAGCAAACAGGTCAGAGAGTGGAGCCTGTCATGCAGCTTACCCTACATCGACCACTGTCACTACTCCTACACTTCCCAAACAATATCATAACAGACGCACACACATATATATATATATATATATACACTACCGGTCAAAAGTTTTAGAACACCCCAATTTTTCTGTTTTTTTGTATCGAAATTAAAGCGGTTTAATGTCTCATTGTTCATTCTGCAGAAAGTTCTTCCCAACTATGTTGCAGAAGTTCCCATAAGAGTGCGGAACTTATAGGTCACTTTGCTTTCACTCTTCTGTCCAGTTCATCTTAAAGCAGCTTGATGGGATTTCAGTCTGGAGACTTCCGGCCACTCCATGTTTTCCAGCTTACCATCTTGTTCTTTTTTCTAAGGTAGTTCTGGCATAGCTTGGACTTATGTTTTGGGTCACTCCTCTTGCTGCAGAATGAACCCGACCAACTAGTCACATACCAGAAGTACTGGATGGAGCTACAGAATTATTTCCCACTTCTGGATAACCTTACCATTTTTAAGCCTTTTGCAGTTCAGCACTGTCCTTTGTACCATTTCATGCTATTCACTGGACTTTAACTGTTTGAATTTCAATAAAAAAGCTTGAAACACTGGAGTGTTCTAAAACCTTTGACCGGTAGTGTATAGTTCACAGGGAAAGCAGATGGAAACTTGCTGGAAGATTCTCGTCTTTTTTATTAATAAATAGAAAATACCAGCTTTATTTATTTCATGAGTGGACCTATAGAAAATGACATCAAAAACATAGTTACATTGTTACATAGTAAAGAATATTTTACATTCTCCTCTGGGTTGGTGTCACTCCTTTAATATCTACAGCTTAAACATGTTAGTGGAACTGACTGGAGACAAAAAACCACTGACTTGACCACTGGCTGAATAACTAAAACCAAAAAAACATTTTGTCTTTATCATGCGGCAATCCTCTCACTAACACCCTCCAGTTGAAATTGAGATTTTAATTGCTTCTATAAGTGACTTCCGTTCTGTTTGTTCATGCCAGGTAGTTTGAAAACTGACCACATTGGACAGTATTGGGTAGTAATACGTCTCTTATACATTTTTAAAAAAGTTTTATTCGGACAGTGGCAATATGGCTCCTTTACTCATTTTCATTGGTTGAATAGTATAATTGGTTGAATTGGTTGAATGATATTTATTTGCATCTTTGTTCTCTATCTATCTGTCTGTCTGTCTATCTTTCTGGCTGTATTTATCTAATTGTGTTTTAGGGTGTTATGTAATCGCACCCCGCATGATGTGAGTGCTGTTGTCACTAAGTCACAACCTCACTGACACAAAGATGCACAGACACGCACAAGTACACACACAGTTTATGGGTAGAGGGAAAGCCAGACTGCTTGCTTAAGCAGATGACTGGATCAATATAGTCTGTCTGAGTCGGGAGCAGGCTGTGGCAGAGACTTTTTTTTCACTAAATTAGATTTCATGTGGCATTTAAACCACAGCGTACATCCCTCAAATCAGCCGGATTTCATCACTGTCTGTGCCTCACAGAGTGCGAAGTGATTATTTTGGTTGTGGTCAACCATTGCGTCAGCTTCTCAGTGTTGTGTTCTATGGATGTGACTGGCTACAACTGCTCCCAGTGTGGTCCTGTAACCTGAGGTAGCCCGAACCCACGTCATGGCCGACTGCTACACTCTCTCAAGCTTTGTTGGCCAGACTTGCTGTAGATCTGCTGATGTCTGGGTCGTGAGAGGATTGTACCTGTGTGGTTGACAGTTAGTGCCCCATGCTAAGTCAGCAGTTAACAGGTTGAAGCAGGATTTTGCTGAGCTGTGGAATGAAGTGGAGCTATAGGTTAAGACTCATGACTTTCAACTGAGGAAGAACAGCTCCAAAATTTCTCAGAGCTCAGCAGGGGAATTTGAAGTGTAAATGACAGGCTTTTCTGGAATCTCCTGACCTACTGAGAAGAAGCTTTTCACAAGTAATTTAGAAACAAAACTTTTATAAATTCCCCACAAACTAGACAGTCAACTGTCTGAGCAGGTGTTTCCATGACATTTTTTGTTCCTGTTCCCTGGAAATCAAAAGGATGTTTTTCTTTTGTTTTTCCACCTACAATATGTTACCATGCGTTGCAGAGCTGTCTTGCTCCTGGTGACCCATAACATAGCTTCATCTATTTACTCTATCATACCTCAGTTAAGCTGGATAATATAGGTCAGGTGTGTTGAAGCAGTGAGAAATTGTGCTGGGCAGTGGGTCTCCAGACGCAGGATTAAAAATTAAGACCCACTGTCTTGCACAGTTTTCAGTTAAAACTCACATTAAAATTCACAATAAAAGTCAGACTCTAAATAAGGCTTAATTTGTGCATATAAGCAGGTTAAGTCATATCTCCTTCAAATCTGGGTTACTGTTCCCCCATATTTCACCCAGCAGTGTTAAACTGCAGTGTTGAGATTTAAAGAAGCAGATAGTGTCCTCTTCCTCTCTGCGGGAGTGTCCCTCAGTGAACCACAGCTAACTTCCCCATTCCCCCTCCCACTTCTGTTGTGAGAAAACCTCTAAAAAGTAACTTCTCAGGAAAAGAGAAAAAAAAATTGCTGGTAACAATCATAAACTGTTTAACATTCACATAATTATCCATTGTTTCTTTTATTTTGTATTGGTTGAATTGTTATTTACAGATTTTTGGGTGCACAAAAAGTAATAAAATAAATAATACGTTTCATTTAATGACGTGATCATTACAGTTGTTCTATTTCAGCCATAGAAGGAAGCAATCACAAAACATGTGACCGTTACTACACTAATGAAACACACCCACACCCACACACATCTTTTATTGCCACAGGTACAGTAGATTAGTTCTCAGAGTGTAGTCTGGCTCATGTTAAAACCTTATTTTCCATCTAAAGCATAAGTATTGTATTTGATAATTTGTTTGTGACCCAAAAGAATGTTCGTTGAATGTTTGATGTGTTAATGCAGATCGAGCTCTGCTTTCAGGAATCTGTCATGATCAGGTTGATGCATCTTTTTCTTCTTCTGTTTAGAACATTGCTCTTCATGGGCAGGCAACCAACCAGCACCAGCAACCTCACAGCAGAATGGCCAACCATGAGAGCAGCATAGTGATACAGCAGGCTCTGCCCTCACCCCAGTCCAGCTCGGTCATCACTCAGGCACCCTCCACGAACAGACAGATCGGGTGAGTGGGAGTCTCATCCCAGAGAGCAGGAGCTGGAGCTAATCACTCATTGTGTACTTGTCTGTAGAGGCTCAGATAATGACAAACCAGATTTATCCTTTAGAATTTGCAGGTACTGGCAGCTTCAGCAATGCAATAATTTAGTATTAATCATTTCTTATTCATAGCTCATTAAAACAAACATCTATTCGTATACCAAATTTTGAATAATCTGGTCAGATTACAAGGTTTGCTAAGTGACTGTAAGTAGGTAAAATCAAAGAAAAAATAAAATATGCACTGTAAAATCATTTTTGCACAGACCATATTAAAATGTGCTGTAAATGTGTTCACTAAAGAGGGCGTGTACTTATCTTCTCTCAGAAATAATAATAATAATAATAATAATAATAATAATAATAATAATAATGATAATATAATAATAACAATAATAATAATAATTATTATTATTGTTGTTATTATTATTATTATTATTATTATTATATTATTATTATTATTAATGTATCCTTATACACTTCACATGATCTTAACCATGTCACCTTCTGTTTTGACTGGAATTCCAGTTAATTCTAATGAATTCTATCAGCTGTCTATCAACTCTAGGAATTCTGTCACAGTTGTCATTTGCTGTCAATGTTGCCAACTTTGGAAAAAGTGCTGGTTGAAGTTTGGATTGATTCAATTTTCATTCTGTATTGACTGGTTTGAGTTTATACTTCTGATGTTATTTGACATGAAAATGATAAAATTAGAATGATTTTTTTCTGTTAAACAAGTTTAAATTAGATTGTAATAAAACACTTTATCTTTGTCTTAATTTGGTTGCTTTTTCAATTAGCTACAAGTGAGAAATAATTCATTTAGAACTACACACACTGATCACCTTAAAAACCCAAAGCTTTTCAACTTAATTCGTTTAAATATTCTAGATGGACATTTTACATTGTAAAGTAGTTACTCAAGCTGGTTGCTGAGTTTACACAGGAGGTAATGCTGAAGGATTTGACTTCTGAGTGCACTGCTTTTTTAAATGGTGGAATTTTTTGTACTGAGCAAAAGTCTTGAGCCACCCCCCCTTTTCTTCATATTTTGCTTCCAATTAGCCAGAGTTTCTTGTATTTTTTTATGTAGTCTTGAAGAACAGTTCTCCAGGCTTCCTGAAGGACTTTTAAAGTCTCTCATTTTCAGCCCAGTCCAGTTTCAGAGGAATGTTTTTTTATTTGTTAAGTCACACAGTAAGGGGTGGCTCAAGACTTTTACACAGCACTGTAGACGTTGGTGTGCTGTTAGTTTAGGGACCACATTTTATCAGTTCACTTATTTTCATTTCACTTCAATAGAATAAACACTTCGCTGGCCAGTGGTGAACAAACATGCCTTTGTTACTCCAGACAGACAGAGAGATTGTTGGAATGTGGGAATATTTTAACCTCCATATGGATTTGACACTCGGATGCAGTATATTTTTATCTTCTTGTAGCTATGACACTGCTTTTCCAGCCTTTTCTCTCCCAGCATATAACTGTCCATGTTAGTTCGGGCTTCATGGTGGGACAGCGTGTGAGTGTGTGTTTGTTTGGTGGGAGGACTGAGTCTTATGCATTGTTTTCTATAGTGTGTGAGGTAATCCGCGTGCGGTGCCATGGTGTGTGCTGTGTATGTGTGTCTTGTGTCAACAGGCTATTGTCACATAGCACGGCTTGTCAGAGGGTCTCCCTGGGGAGGGGATTAGGTCACTGTGGAGATGTTAAGCATTTTACATACATACATGTTCACATACACACTCACATACATGCATATGCATGCACACACACATACACACACTATCAGAACATGAGTGTCAAATCAGCTGACCATCTTAAAACCCCGGGCTGCTTTTTTCAGCCTGGTCACAGTTAAGAAGTTTATGAGCATTTTTTAAAGTTCTGACTTATGAGTGAAGAAATGTTTGTGAAAGGAGGGTGTAGAGGCTTTACAAGTTCTGCCGTGCTGCCAAGTCTAGAGTGAAGCTGCGTGTGTGTGTTTGTGTGTGTGTGTGTGTGTGTGTGTGTGTGTGTGTGTGAGTGTGTGTGTGTGTTTGTGTGTGTGTTTGTCTGTTTCCATATTTTTTAAGAAAATAATGCTCTGACTTTGTTGGAAAACCAGAAAAAATGGGACTTACCTGCAGTATTGGGACTAACAGCATGTAACATGCCTTTGAACAAAAGTTTCACATTTCAAATCAAAATTCTCCAAAAATTCTAATAAAAAATGAAGAATTAAGAGTTTCAAGAATAATTAAAACTGGGTAAAAACAATTATATAAAATGGTTTGCAGAAATTGATCATGATGTCTCTAGTAAAAATAAGATCTAAAATGTGGTTACATTTTAAGAAGGATATATGTTCTTTTACAAAACATTTTTGCAAAAGCTTTGGCACTCCTGAAGAATATTTTAATAAATGTGCCTTTTTTATTGCTCTGAGTCTCTGCAAACTTTGTAGTTTTCTGTGACTGTTTGGTGTTATTCTAGGATATAAATTGAGATTACCTACATGTAAAACCTTTTCAAATAAGAAAGAAGGACATGGACCTGAACAGACTAGTAAATGATAGACAATAATTCAGTTGTTTCTTAATATGACCAATAAGCACAAATTAGTATGATAGAAAAAAGTTTGAAAACTTTTAACAGTGGCAAAGAGGAAGATGAGATCAGAGTTTCAGAACTGCGCAGTTTAGTTAGGTTTACATATTTCAACATCTATACAGACGTCATCTCAATTACCAGAAACCTTCTGGAAGAGTTCCATGAAAAAAGCCTTTCCTAAGAGCAAGCCTCAAAATTCAGCGCCTGAACTTTGCTACATTTAATTTGAATTACAAATAGAATTGAATGATGCGCTCAGATGAAGCAAAAATTGAACTTTTTGCCTATGCGCAACATCATCATGTCTGGTGAAAAAACGGGACTGCATACAAAAAACCCACCTGATATCCGGTGCCAAATATAGTGATAGATCAATGATGCTTTGGGACTGTTTTGCTGTTTTCCTGGTCAGGGGCTCTTGTGAAAATGAGTGACAAAATCTAAATACCTGAAGATTTCGGATCAAAATCAGTCTGCCTGTACCAAAAGAAATAAAAGTGACTTTCAAAATGGCCATAGAAATGAGTGCCGTAACAGAAGATCAATGTTTGCAGTGACCTTCTTAGTCTCTGGAATCTGAACATCTGTGTATTGAAGCAAGCAGTCCTCAAACGAAGATCCAATAGTATCAAGAAACTGGAAATGTTCTTGTTCAACATCCCTCAACAAGTTTACTCCAGCCTTGTTTAGCATTACAGAAAATTTACCAGTGATGTGATTCTCACCAGTTAATATCATGAAATCTGTGTGATGGGATGCCATAGTCCCAAAACAGTGTAGAAATAAAATATTTCATACATATATATAATGCCAGTGCATATATTATATACATTATTTATATATATGCATATATATAAATATATAAATGTGTGTGTGTGTGTGTGTGTGTGAGTGTGTGCGTGTCTCTGAGTTGTCTCTGCCCTGGCTCTTGAAGGACCTGTGTCGTGTGGCCAACTCGGGTGTGTCCCATACTTATGACATCAATAGTGCTCCTCTGGAGGGGATATCGACTTTTTTGGGGGCTAACGCCCTTCTTGCGCAAGCACACTCTCCCCACTGCTGATCTCTCTTCTTCTTCTTCTTCTTTTGCTCTCTCTGTGCGTCAGAAATATATCCTGTCTGCAACGTAATCATCACCTGAGTGCACGTACACACACACACACACACACACACACACACACACAAAATAATGTGCACCAGGAAAAGCACGTGTCATTTCTAGCTCAGTGTTCGTGGTTTAGGGTTTATGAGTGGGATTAGAGGAGATGGACAGAGGCAGTGGAGGTGAGGTAGGCAGCAGCCATCATAATTTTAGGGATTTTTTTGGCGCAGTAATGGAAATGTTGATTTTCAGATTGTAAGCTAAACAAGAGCATATACGTTTAATGTGTTTAATATAATGTCTTTTCATATATTTTAAGCATCTATAGAACCAAAAAAATGTTATCCTAAATGGAAAATAATATGCTAGTATTTATCTGTTTATTGTAAAGGAACATTTTTGTTGAGGGATCTTTAATGGCCTCTTATGGAATGAATAACTCCATTCTTGATGTTATGCAGCTTTTCGGTTGTTGCAGAATTGCCTACAGCTCTGTTCATCAGAGATCTAAAATTTGAAAGTTCAATTTCATTTTGTTTGTTTATTTTTTCCTTTGTTTTCATTTCTGCTGAATATTTGTTGGACTGGAATTACAACGATTTTACACATTTATCTGGCACCTAGGTGCTGTAAGTGTGCTTTTAAACAATAATTCCATGTTTTTGTCCTTACATTCATAACATGCTTTTAATTCGCCTACAGTATGTGAGGCTCCCTAAAAACAAACGAACGAAGTCTGTGCGGATTAAAATTGCTCTCAAATGGCCGAGACAGAACTGCTTTCATTACCACTATTATCATTTTTTCTGCACTCAGTGTAGTAGTGAGGCCCCCTGAGGCAGTGTGGCCATACATATCTGTCAAAGAGGCTGTTCACCTCCATCCTCACCACTGTAAACAATCACTGTCTCACACACACACACACACACACACACACACACACACACACACACACACAAATGCATGCACTTTATGGTGAGGGTCGGAGTTACAGTTAGCAATTGTGATGCATGTGTGTTGCAGTGTGTCAGGCCGTTTTGCACTGTGAGCACAATTCGTTCTCTATGTCACTGTCGAGACATCACAGGGGCAGATGCCCAAATGGGACAGCTTGTGAATATTGGATGGGAGGTCTGTCAGTCAGCTTGACTGACGGGCCGACAGTGGCTTTTGTTCACTGGCTGGGATGGAATTTCACCCAGAGAAAAAGACAGAGAGAGAGAACGAGAGAGAAAGCAGCCACTGCAGCAGTAAGAATGCTGTTTGTTAGCTCCATTCTAATATACAACTTAATTCAAGCCTCGTATCTGCCTCCTTGTTCTCTCGCTCTGGACACACAAAAACAATAATATTACAAGCTATTATACAAGTCCCAAGGAAATTATTAAGTTAGTCACTAACTGCTTTGTAAAAATGAAAAGCCTCTGCCTGCTCTCATGATGAATGTCCAATTTTTTATCCAAAGGACCTGTATGCAGGTCCGCACTTCATTTCTGCAGTCACCTGTGAGCAGTCAGAATTAACCCTTTAAACTACAAGCCTTCAGTAATTAGCCCTAAAGCTTATGGCTCATTAACTCCTATGATTTAATCAGTAGTTACTAAACGGTTTACAGTGCTTACTAATAAGCGGGGCTTAATAACTGAACGATAACTTGCCAGCAGAAAATCTAAAAAGAACATATCAGAGATTAACCTGTATGTGTTAGAGGTATAACAATATGCATTATTTCAGGCTTGATACCATGTTTGCATCTTATATTCTGTAAACTACTTTTTGTATAACCTTATTTACTTTATTTCATTATTTTTTACAGTGCAGCCATCTATTAAAACAAGCCCCAGAATTCACAAGTCATAGAAACATTTCATAATTTTGATATGTTACCACCCCCTGCATACACACACACACACACACACACACACACACACACACACACACACTTTCGTTTGACAGGATGCACTCCGGTGCATATTTTAG
>JBBIGA010000007.1:9069935-9090628 GCA_037576975.1 Alestes dentex
TAGATTACTGAGGAAAAACACAGCTGATGGTACACAAAGGATGTAGCCTTTCTTTCTGGCCACAACACAGTCGAACATATGATCAAAATCATAAATTATATGACGAGAACACTCCTTTGGGAGAGTGTCAGACGTCCTCCTCTTTATGTGCTTTTTTAATCTCTGCACTTTAGCATCAACTTTAATGACTGAGTAAATTTGCCACATATTCTTGCATGACATTGCAAAAGAAGTAGGCGAGACAGACAACAAGAAAGACCTGGAGGTGGCAGAAAGCCTGTGCCCTTACAGGCCTCCACCTGCATCAGGATAATGAGTGTTTAGCCGTGGCTGTATCGTGACAGGGAGAGGCTGGACTGTCATTAGAGGCTCAGGCAGCTGCTGCTTCAGGTCTGTGTGAGCAGGCCAGTCAGCCTGGACTGTTCTAATGTCTGTTTACACCTCATCATCATGCTTGATGAGGCTGAGGCTGCACACACACACTTCCAGCCTTGCTGAGCTAGGCCCTCAGCTAACGTCATAGAGGCTTTGGATGTGCGTAATATACACCAGATATATTAGAAGTTGTCCACTGAAGTTCTGTATTACCAGACAGAGTTGGAAAAGAAAGCTCTTCTGCACCCAAATGTTGCTATTGGCTTGAGCTTGTACTTTGGTGAGCACCTTTGACTTTCTTGCATATGTCTGTGAGAATATTCAGTGTTTTATGTTTCTACATTTTGTGCAGAAGACTGTGTCTTAGTCATAGATTTTCAGTTCTGGCACTCAGCTGGATCAAGTACAATTGCCAAGACATTAGGTTTTAGGTTTGAGTGATGGCATTTAGTTCTCCAGAACTGAAATTCTGTATTCTAATGGTCTGTAGATTGTACCATTACTTAGGTCTGGTCTTTTGAAACTGTGAAAAATGCAAAATCATTTTAGTTTCTTTGGATGCTTTGTATATCTGTAATGAGTGCAGGTAGCTCGAAAGTATATAGTGGGTTTACAGCAGAGATTACAAACAATACTGGGATAAAAATAAAACATGAAACTGGTTATTTACAATGACTAATAATGTGAATAGGAAGTGCTTTGACATGAAATGAACCATTGTAAATAACATACTAAGCCAAAATTGTTAACAGTGGTGGTGATAGGAACCGGATTTCAGAAAGAACCTGACAGAAAGTATTTAGATCAAATGGTCATAAACATGTTGTCTGATCCATGACATTGTTTAATGATAGTTTTGCAATAAGCTTTTGTTTAAAATGTTTGTATTTTTTATGACATAGAGGCTGGATAGATTTTACCCATTTCAACATCAAATATAAAAGTCAAGACACATATAGGTTATCTGGTCATTATAGATGTTAATATTTGGGTTGTAGACAGGTTAACCTCTGCTTCTTACCACTCTGGATAACTTAGTTTACTCAGCTGTTGCAATATACAGAAATTTTGAAAAATGTGTAGAATTCCCCTTTATTTCTGTTTGGTTTGGTCTGAACCACAGAAACAAGCGTGTGTGACCCCCACCCTCCAGAAACTGGTTAGAATAAATTATTGGAACAATTAATATTGTTCTCATGGTATAATTTACTGTATACATATTAGATTTTTTAAAATAACAACATGGAATCAGTGTTGCATTTATTCAGTAACAGTTTGCTGAATGGAATTGTGGCCTAAGGTAATTGTCTGATCATCTGTATTTTACCACACTGGAAGTTTTCACACTGGAAACTGAAAGGTTTTATTTTCATGATTATTTTTTAGTATTTATTAGGCTTGACTGTTTTTTATCCCTGGTTTAGAGTGTGCATTGCTGTGTGAATGTGTATGGTGGTGTGAATCCTTGCATAGAGCAGAAGCTCATATGGCCCCTGCCCCTGAGCAGTGCTCTGGGGGTCTGCTTTGGAGCTGGAGTGATTGGTGATTGCATTAGCACACTGATAGCACCCACTCTACCAACGCGAAGTAAAATGATGAATGGATGGCTCTTCCTTGGAGGAAAGAGAGAGACACCGCACTACTCCCCCTTTTTTCCCTTCTTCCTCTCCCCCCAATCCCATCCTGCCTCCCTCATGACCTGGCTCGCAGCCAAGCCAAGGCTAAGCACCACTCCTGCCGTTACTAGCCTTATGCTAGCCACCCTAGCAGGGCCCCAGACAGTGGCATTCCAGCGCGTGGGAACTGAAAGAAGCCTGCAGTGCGAGAGGGGGAGGCACAGATAGGTGCACAGCTGCGCTGGTCCAACTGCTGTAAGCTTTCTACTGATTGACGGGTGGTCCAATCAGTCAGAGGTGTTTTTGTGCCCTCTGACCCCAATATGTCTGGCGTTGGGATGGATGAATGATGGTCCCTCAGCTTTGGTGGTTCTGACACTCTCCAGCTTGTTTCAGCCATTACGGTTTGATAGTAGGACCTGCCTGAACACAGATTAACCCTGTCCAACCTAACGAATCATCAGCCATACATTCAGACTTTGTCCCTTTAACTCATTCAAATCTACCCCCAGATTAGTTGGGGCACGTGTGTGTCGGTCATAGTCAAATGTATCAGCATGTGGAACTGTAGCTTTTTGTGCGATACCATGCTTTCTGTTACTGACTATTTATATAGGAATATATTTCATACCTTAGATGGTAGTTTGTAGATTGTATACAGTTTCAGCTTTGTTAGATTATTTTCTTTACATTCCAAAAAAATCGGGTTATTAAAGGAGAAAAACAGACTGAACAGCAGAAATAACTTTTTTGGCCTCTTCACTGAAGGGATTAATAAAAGGGTGAAGCAAATATGTTGGCTACTACATACCACCAAAATGTATATCTTAAAAGTGTATTTAAACTTTTTTAGGAATACAATCCAAAAAGTCTCAAAAGCTGTATGTTAACCATACATTTTATTTTAATGAATATTTGTGCAAAAACTATTCATCAGGTTTTAAAATACTGAAGTTTGCAACTTTGCTTGTTATGCAAAACTAAATGAAGTACTTTTTGGCAATATGGGTCAACTACAAGGTTGTTAATTTAATCAAGTTTTGTATAGTCAGTGTTATCTTACAGAGTAGACATACTGGGGCATAATATAGATAGATTAAATGTCTGATAGGACGTTTAATGCATGTATTTACATACATGCATGTTTTTTTTAGTGTTACTTCCTAAACTTCCTATTTTTCTTGCCCTATTAAAAAATACGCTTTAAGAAGGCTCTAATTGAAATTGTGTTTATTGCAGCCTAAAATCCTAGATCCACAGAGAACAAACATCCCGGAGATATTTAACTCAGATGTAAACAAATCAATGAAATCAGGGAATGGTAAACAAAGAGAAACTAAATCAGTCACTGTTCAGTAAAAAAACTCTAAGTGGTCTCTTTGGTGACCAAATAAACCAACACTCTCTCTCTCTCTCTCTCTCTCTCACACACACACACACACACACACACACACACACACACACACACACACAGTAAAATATATTAACTGTTTGTTATATCCCTGAATTGCACATTTTTATTGAACAGCTATTAGAGTAAATTATTCTTCTATTGGTATGTCACTCACTGGCAGGTCATAATTTTAATTAGTTTTTTATACAACATCACTAGTAAAATACATAGTTCAGGTAATTTAACAAAATCTGGGCTAAATAATACACAGTACTATGTTGTTTTTAATTTTGTTCTGTATATATACATTCATATAGTGCTTCTTTATGGTTAAAGTCTCAGTAAAAAGGGGGAATGGACTCATTTTTAAAGTCATTATACATGTAAATGGCACAGTGTGTTCAGTGTTTTGTCAGTGGGCAGTGCAAGGTGTGAGATGTTTGGCAGGTGTGGTTTGTAAAAGTGCTCTGGTAGAGGCTGTTGAGGGTTTTATGAAACTGTCCATTCTAAGTGTTTTATGTGGTTGTGGTGAATATTGCTGTTTGGTTGTGGCTGCTTGCAGTAATGTTGGTGGAGTTCTGGTGGGTTCCGTGTTGAGGATGAGTGCCAGGTGGGAGCAAGGGTGAAGCCTGGGTGGGTAGGTGGTTAATGCAGCTGGCAGAGGTACTTGGAGGTACTGATGGTGGCTGGCAGCTCCAAGGAACGTGGGAATGGAAAGAGCTTGGGAGGCACTGGGTGGCTTTCCTTGGCCGGCAGAGAAGGTTTTTTTAAAGCAGTCGGCGTTAGAGGCCTTGCAAATGTTCGAATCGATTTGGGTTTATTATGGTAAATAGCAACCATGATGTGTCTGGGAAACAAAGAAGAAGTGCATGGGTGGGTCACAAAAGGTCAGTGTAAACTTTGATTTGGTGTTGTTGACTCATATCCAGCCCAAATTGTGGTCATGCACTTGAACTCTGGAAGTCCCTGCAAGAGCAGCACTGTGGTCCTTTATGAGCAGAACCGTCACTTTTGGGTGTCATTTAAAAAAAAAAAAATCTCCTGGACTGTGCTGGTCATCTAGCCTAAAGTAGTGAAGGGAGTGAGTGTGGGAGTGATAGAGTGTGTAGGAGAGGAAAAAAGAAGGGAAGGGAGGAGAAGAGGATGGATGGATGAGGCCGTGCTCTGATGTGGGCCAGCTGGCCGAGGCTCTTGGCCGGAGAAGAGAATGCGCTGTCTGTTGTAGACACCCGACTTCAGACACGGCCTCTGACTGACAGCAGCTGGAGTGGCAGAGAGAGAGTCAGTGAGAGAAACAGAGAGAGGGAGAGAGAGGGACAGTAGGTGAGATTTTGAAAGATTTACTGTATGTTAATGTATTTTTGCTAATGCTAAAAACCTAATTTAAAAAACATTTCAATCTGTTTTCTTAGAGTTCTTGCTTTCTCCAGCTACTGTACACACAGGGCACAAAGAGTGAACCCATACAGTTTTATGCAAAACTTTGTGCCTTCTGTTTAAATGCTGTTCCGTGCCGTTTCACCTGAACCAAATTCCTCGTTGAGAACACACTTAGATTTACACTTTAACATTTGTGTGCAAAGGTTATGGCACATTTGACGTATTTTACTTTTGACAATATATTAAACTCAGAAAAGTAAATAAAAATTGTGCACCAAAATACCATATTAGATGTGAGGTCCATATAGAGGGTGTGTACTTCCTTTCACCTAGAACATAAGCAAAACATGTCATTTGATGGGACATGTACACACTTGCAATGACTTTCTGCATATACAAAATACACAAGATCATTCAAATGTTTAGAATCACTCATTTTGGTCGTTAAAAAAAATTCTATTAAAATGACATCTTTAGAAATTTCCCCTCACTTTAGAGGCAGTAAGAAATGAAGAACTGTTAGACTGATGAACAGAGCTGCAGATGATACTACAATGATGAGAAAGCTGAGAATGAAGTTAGAATATTGTTATATAAATTCACAAGTTATAAAATAAATTGATATTCACAATGTATTATAATTAAAAGATGAAAATGAAATTTCAGGCAGATATTTTATCAACAAAAAATAAATACTTAAAGTTTAGAATTTAATAATCATTTTTGTTCCTTACAAAACTTAATCTGGTGTCTAGCACTTTCTGGTGTCTAGCTTATAATATTTATAATACATAATTAAAGAAAATTAAACTGGGACTATTTAAAATTACATGTTTTTCTACACTTTTGAGTGGTAGTTTATCTGCAATATATTCTAATATAAATAATGTTTTAGTACAGAGATTGTGAATAGAGTGATTTTGCTGTAGCTGTGATTTTAGGCCTTCTTTTTTGTCTATATTAAATAAAACACAAAATTCTTACGTTTCTATTTTTCTTAGATTCTTATTACCCTGTTTTTTTTTCAGTGGTTTTCAGACCTTTTTTTCTATTGAAACAGTTCTACCTGTGCAGCCTAAATGGAAACACTGTATATGCTGTAGACTCAACATAGTCTAAAAATATTGTTACTTTCCAGCGCAGGACTGAAAGTCTAAACGAATGGGCACAGACGTAGATGCACTTTTTTTTTTTTGCCTCCGTTTGCTGTCAGGCAGATCACACCAGCGGCCGCGTTTTGGCAGCGCACCACTGGGTTTGTGGGTTTGTTAATAGTCCTCGGTTGTCTTATTGCGCTGCCCAGAAAAACAGCTCAGGGAGAGAGAGTGCAGGCAGGTAAACACACACCGAACACAGACACTTTGACTTGGTGTCTCAGGGGCCGAGCGCTTCTTAAGTAGACCACACGGCAAAGGCAACAGAAAGGAGACAGAGGGGAAGTGGTGTACAGCCCACAGGGGCCCGCTGATGCCAGAGCATGCGCGGAGCAGGGGCCTGCCGGGATGGCCTTCTGAGAGAGTGACGACAGATAGTGGAAGAGTATGTTTATGCACATGTAAGGAGCAGTGTAAATAGTAGCGAAGAGCATGTGTATTAGTGTGGCTCCGAGCATAAATATTAGTGAGCGGGTCAACTGCAGAAATATGGCCATATTTGTATCCTCAGTTTTATGTGCATTTTAAAGGGAAGAAGAGTCCAATTTACATGCCTATTATGAGTCATGGTTGCACCCTCTGGCAGATGTGAAGGCCGTGTTTGAAGGCCGCGCAGCATTAAAAAAGAGGGTTTATATGTAGCGGCTCAGGTGCAGCCTCCCAGGATTCCTACAAAAGGTGCTTTTGATTAGAGAGAAATTATTATTCTCATTATTTTCTACAACACAGATTTGCAGCAATGCACAAAGCAAAGCAGGACTTTAATGGCCTAAATGTTTTCCCATGATCCTAACTAGGACTGTGAGAAAACATCAGTAGAACACTTTATCTTATTTTTTTGCTTTAAAAAAGTATAATATATGAAAAAAGTATTGATATATGAAGGAAGTGTTATTTTTTATGGTTTAATGAATAGATTTTAGGTGTATTAAGCCTAATAGGACAGTAAAATACATGGTGATCTACCACCCTGCAGAGTTTAGTGCCGTCTCTAATAGAACATACTTGATCTACGTAACGAAAGGGTGTCTGTATGTGCCAGGTATGTTGGATCTGAACTCCAGTGTGGTAGATCTCCAGGACTGTGATTGAGCACACCTGGTCCACAAGTTGGCAGTGACTAGACTTATTTTACTGGACTTACATTAATGGATAATGGACTCCTTGACCCACCAGGAGTGTTGAACTCCTCCAAGATATCACTATTACCAAGTTTCCACTGCATAAGCACCAGAACCTTTGGTACTGGAAAGCTGGAACTGGACCTAAGAGTACTCAAGGGTGTTCACTTCTGTCTTCAGTAACACTTGCAACTGATGCCAGCTGCAAGTTAGCGAAATCTTTATTTTTCCAAGTGAAGATAAAGACACTTAGAACTGACCTCTTACACCAGAGTATAAACTGGAATGGGATGTTGATGTGTCATTGCTATTTTTAGAATTATTATTATCATTATAGAAGATTATTTTGGCTCAAGTACTGTAGTAATATTGTACGGGGGGTCTCTACCCTTAATCCTTACGTTACTCTCCTTTCTCCTGTTCTTCTCTAAAGAGACTGAAAGCTGCTTTGGCTCACCATCCGGGCCCCATCGCCAATGGCAACATGAACACAATGGGTCACATGATGGAGATGATGTCATCGCGGCAGGAGCAGGGTGGTCACCATCACCTGCACTCGCACCCTCACCAGCACATGCAGGCTCCGCCCCACGGCTACCCACACCACGCCCACCACCACAGCCACGCCCAGAGTGGCCACCACCACCCACAAAGTCACGGGCACCACAACTCACACCCGGGCCACCTCCACCCTGCACACGGGCACCAGACGTCCCCTCACCATCCCATGCACTCTGCCGCCTCCCAGGTACAGAGCACATTAGAATCTTTGGGAAAATTTGTGCTTAATAAGCTGGATAGAGATGAAATAAGATAGAGTAGGAATGATCTGAGGTGACTTTTAGCAGAGACATTAACATTTTCACAGTTTTTGTTCAGTTTTAGGAAAGATTTTATGCGCATGTTTAAAACATCAAATCAGTTATGAATTTATAGACCTCAGCCCATTCGCATTGATATGAATCTGTTCTTGTATGATTGGAAACAACAGCCCAAGGACGTTACCAAGAGTTTCAAGTGGACAGATGTTCCTAAAATAACGTTGTTTTTAAATTATTATGGCAATATGGTTTGTCTGGGTTGGGTTACAGAATGTACAGTACAGTACATGCCACACTTGCAACTACAATTCCTTGAGATAGTAACATATAACATATAACATATTAATAGCAAGTATTAGCAATTAAATCTTCTTTTATATTGAAAAGAAGATTTTAAAGCAATTAAATCTTCTTTTATAGTAAAGCTGCAACTAAAACTGCATATTTGTTCAAATTTATTCAAAGGCAGTAGATAGAATACTGAAAATTTGTTTGAAAAAAAATTAAATAGTTGGGTAACACAAAAATGGGTTTATTTAGAATTAATAGTGATGTACTGTCACAAAAATAATACCCTGATGCCAATTCCATACCATGACATGCAACACTTCGGGCCTTGACCCCTGCACTGGTCTCTTTGCAGAACTTTCTGACTCAATCCTTGTCTTTGTGATTCAGAAATTCTGCTTCCCGTGTATTATTAAACCAAACAAGTGGCCCTGTATCCACACCACCCATCAAAGCCGCTGCATTTTCCATCACCCTAACGCAACCTGCAATGATCTGAAGACTGAGTACCAACCACTGCCAGGTCCACGTCAAAGAGCCTTTTTTGTGGCCATGCTGCACTGGTAGCAGGCCTGTTTCGCCGGATGTCTGAGGGTGTTAGTGTGAGCGGAGGTGGGCGGTGGAAAACTGAGGTGTGACACCTCTTTATGAGGGCGGGGCAGCCTGTAAATCAGACTGTTTCTCATACGCACACGTCCATCACATGGCCAAGGGGGCACATGGACAGAGCAGATGTTGTTTTAAAGGAACCTCCCAGACAGACCGTTGCCGGCTGAGCGTGGGGGTGTCTGTCTGCGAAAGTCAGGGGCTGGAGGGGGTTTCATATACATTTGATGGGCCAGTTGCCAACATGTCTGGTACTGGAGAGTTGAAGTGTGGTAATTGGTGGCTGGTTTTATCATATAAAAAGATTTTTTTTTCACTGATATATGAAACAAGTGTGTTCTGTCACTCTGGCTGTTGCCGTTTGTAATGTACATCACTGTTCGAAACTTTTCAGTATTCAGTTATATGAACTAATGTAGTAATAAAATATTCCAATTTTACCAGTCTTGTGTAACTTTACAGGTTTTGAATAATTAGCAGAAAGCCAGATGGCCATTAACTCATAATGAAAATGAAGTTGTATTAAAAGTGAATATTGTCTATTTCAAAATAAGCCTGGGCACACAAACTGACAACTTATTTTTATTATAGTATTTCAATCAATCTGGCAAGGTGTGGCTGTATGTAAAATAGCCAAATCATTAATCAGAAAAGTGATTCCAAATTTTGAGTGGTAGTTGAATTACCAGCTAAATTGTTAAACAGTAGTTTAGATCTCTGCATCTGCTATTTAGCAATTTAACTTTTTCAATATTGTAGTGTATACTGCATGGTTTAGTAGTTAGTCAAAAAACAAAAGGTTATATAAGCTGAAACCTGATTTTGATTCTGATGTGTTTCCTGAGGGAAGTTCCTACATATCTCTGAGGGTTTTATTTTACAGTTATCTCCAGCTGCACAGCAAATGCAGCCAACGCAGACATTGCAGTCTCCGCCGCCCAGTGGGGGCCGGCGCAGGCGGGTGGTGGATGAGGACCCTGACGAGCGGAGAAGGAAGTTCCTGGAGAGGAACCGGGCGGCTGCTACACGCTGCAGACAAAAGAGGAAAGTGTGGGTGATGTCTTTGGAGAAGAAAGCTGAGGAGCTCACCCAGACCAATATGCAGCTACAGGTACTTGCTGGTTTCTAATTCGCTTGCAGCAGTGGTTTCCAGTGCTGGTATAATCTCTGTCCTGCATATCACAGTTCATCCAACAATAAGGACAGCATGGAGCTTCTTTTATACAGTGGCAGAAAACAGGATGGTCAGTGTCTGTTAATGTATTGGTGAGGATGGGGTTAATTAGCTGACTTGTTGCCTCAGGTATGTTAGAACAGGAGGGCTCATTAGCTGATTTGTTGCCTCAGGTGTGTTAGAACAGGATAAACTCCACAGTATCCAGGGTGGGGCATTAGGAATTAATGACCTACACCTACACACACTTTTCTGTTCACATCCAGCTGGGCAGCCTTCACTGAGAGCATTATCCTTGTTGAAAATACTCAGTGGACTCCGCTAAGCCCCTCTATTCCACAACATATTAGTTTAGAGAAGCTACAGTAGCCCATAAATGCTGCTAAAATGACAGCTGAAGCTACTGTAGACAAAGAGCAGATGGACCTCAGACAGTGCTGCATCCAGGAGGGGAAAGGGCACAGGCTAACCAAGGCCTGCTGGGCAACCATAGAAGGGCCAGTTGCTGCAGAGAATAGAGTTTGTAGAGTTGTAAAACCAAACACCATGGGATCCAACAGGCTGTGACTTGTTAGATAGCTACAAATCTGTGGACAGTTGTCCATTTAGCACATGTGTACTTTTTATTTGGATTTTATGCAGCAAAAACATCCGTGCACACGAGGTCAGCTTTGGTTCAAACAGAAAATATTCTACCTTACATATAAAATAACATTCACTATTTAAACATAGTTGCATTGCTTATTGTGAATTCTAATGAATTATATTCCATTTACACTGATGAGCCAAATCTTTATGACCATCTGCATAATATCCTGTTGGTCCTCCAATGCCTTGAAATCTTCGTCATGCTCCTCATTCCCAAATAACATGTGCAGGGGGCAGGGTGTGTTATTCTGCTGAACAAGGACAGTGCCATTGGTGGAGTACCATCGCTATGAAGTATACCTGTTCTGAAACAACTCTTAAGCAGGTGGCACATGTTAAATTGATGTCAATGTAAATCCCTGGACCCTGGTTACATGTAGGTACTCACCACTGCAAGAGTCTTATCATTTCAGAGATCATCAACCCAGTCATCTGGCCATAATGATTTGGTGCTTGTCAAAGTTACTCAGGTCATTTTACACCTGTCCAATTCTCCCACATCCAATGCACTGAGAAGTGACTGTTCACTAACACATACCTTGACATGTGCAATTGTTACAAGATAATTAACATTATTGACTTCATCTGAGAGTGAACATAATGCCTCTTTCAGTGTCAGAAAAATGACAAAAATGATGAAAATGTAAATGGTGTTTGTTCTTTCCACAAAACAAGAAAAGAATGCTTGCACATGAGTAATGTTCAGTCAAATTCAAATCATATTAATGATTTGACTAATGAACACAGATGTGGTACTGATTAAAAGTTCAGAATTGAACATAATTTCTCCACTTGTTTTCAAGCCCATGAGGCCCCAATTAGAAGAAGATTTTATATATGACAGCCAGATGACTGAAATGAGACTGGAGTGAGATTCTGCATGCACAAACGTGTATCCATTATTAGACTGCTTAAAGACTAACTTAAACCACAGTTTAGCTCTCTGACTGGTTCACTTGGTATTTGCTCTCCGCTCCTTTCTCTTCATACAGTCATGGCAAGGCTTTTGTGCATCTCGGCCATACACTTTCGACGCAATCATTGTTTGCAGCATAAGCACGGCGGCAAAAATTAGAGCTTTGGCCGTCAAATATGCATCCAGTAATGTTAACTTATTTTGGGCCATCCTGTTGCTATAGATAACTGAGTAGTCTGTTTTTCTGGCTTTCTTGCCTCGGTTATAAATATATGTTTGAGGTGTTTGTTTTTATTTCTCCGATGGGTTCTTTGTCTCTGAGTGCTCTTTAATCTTGCCACGGCTCATATACTGTGCAAAAAGGCCTAGTAAAATAATTTGATATTTTATCACACATTCACCTTGGGGAACCTAGGATGGTTAATAAAGTCATGACAGTATCTTATTGCTTGATTAGAAAATCCCTCACACAGTCTAGTCAACACAATCCACCAGGGTAAAATGACCAGTGTTAAACTGTCCTGTAACTGAGATGAGCCCTTCTGATTTACTGTTTTCTTCCTTCTTCTTCCTTTTTTTCCTTCACAGCACCATCCTCATGCTAATTATTCTTCCTTATCTGAAGTTTCCACAGACAATAAGAAAAAAAACATGTTTAAGTTGTTTGTTTTGCTTCATCACTGCATAGTTGAGCAGGGTGTTCCCAACTCCCTGGCACTCCCATTTAAGTCCATTGTTCAGGCTTGCTTTGGTTTTTATAAAACACTCATCGCACACTGGCACCCCACGATGTGGCGACTGTTAAACAGAGGATTTCTTTCAGCAAGGCATCCCTGAAGTGGTTCCGTCTCTTCATATTCCGACCACTAAAAGATGTTCTCCAGCGTCATATGTTCAGATTCTTTGTCTGATAAGACGCTGGCGCTGGCCACAGTCGTAATTGCAGCCAATGTTCTGTCTGCTCATTATGAGGTTTTGTAATGAGACAGTCTGGCCTTTAATGAAGTGTGTCTGCCGTGAAGTTCACTAGCCACCCATTTTTTTTACTTTGTTTATGATGATTATCATGGGAAAATGTAAAATGCTAAAGTTATTGTAGAACCATAATGATACCTTTTTGACGCACGTGCAGTACATGCATGACATAGTATGTAGAAAGCAAGCTTCATGTATCTACAGCTGCAGTATGTGGTAGCTTTCAATGTCCAAATCAATGTCTGACTTTGTGGCACAATTTTGCATTTTTGCAAACCTTTTTAGAATACATTAAAGGTATTTCCTTGCTTTATATCAGTAAACAAGGTCATGGCCTTATCTATTTTCTAGATAGTTGTACCTTATATATCATTCAATATTTTTGCAAGGACTGGCCCAAGCAGCATTTTATGTGTCAAATGATTCTGTTTTCAATTTGTAACAAACATTTTTACACATTTAAACAACCCTTTTCACAATGGATATCCCAAAGATGCAGAGTGACAGCTGTAGTGTTATGTCAGAGAAGGAGACACATGAGTCTGATTGGGGTTTTGCTTACTTAGCAGTGATTATACAGAATAGAAGAAATGTTTTTGTTTGGTTTGACCAGTTGTGTTTGTAGTCAGTTTAGCTGGTTTGCTGAGTGGATTGCTCGTTTTCAGCTGTGGTAAACTTCCATGAACATAAAAGGGTTAATGACTATTATGCTAATTACTATATGACAACTATTTCAGTGTTTGTAAACTAAATATATAATACATATACATAATTTCATATCTTTATAAATTCATATTCATCATAATTTCATAAGAATCGGGTAAACTGATTATTTAGCCTGTTATGTCTGCTTGTCTCCATTGCTTATCTTTACCACAGATAAAAGAGTGACTGAGGATGTATGTAAATTCTTCGATTGAAAAACCAGAACCAAAGAGATTTATGTGCATTTGCCTATTTCTCTTATCTAACTTTCGGTGTTGTCTCGTTTCGGTCTTTTAAAGAAAGGGAGTGACTTGTGCAATAGAAGGCAGGAGGTGTGACTTTAGCTAACATTAACTGACATGATATCACATTGTTAAGTAATTGCAAAAATGTATTCTTTTTTCATAATGAAATGTTTTCTTTAGAACAAAATAAGCTCACAACTCTGGAATTTTGTTAGGATCCAAAGACTTCCAAAAAGACAAAGCTTCCAAATACCAAATCAGAAAGTGAACACCATCATAACAAACAAATACTACTCGAATGAAATGAGCTGGCACAATATTATTCTTTTCTGAAGACGTGCATGAAGTGGCTTATGATGTTTATGTTGTTGGCAGAACGAGGTGACCATGCTGAAGAATGAAGTGACCCAGCTCAAGCAGCTCCTGCTGACCCACAAAGACTGTCCCATCACAGCCATGCAGAAAGAGTCACAGGGTTACCTCAGTGAGTCCAGCAGCTCTAAAGTACACACACAAACATGGCCAGAAGTGACACTACATAATGAATGATGTATATTGTTGAGTCTATTTTTGGTACAGAAACACACATGCAGGGACGCACCCAGTGATATGGATACTTGTGACATTTCCACATGTATGCAGGCAGCCCCTCCCTGGTTTTATTCAGAATGGAAAAAAACACGCTCGTTTTCTCAATCAGTGAAAGACCCCATGACGTCTGCAGTTTGTGCAAGAAGCAAGCAAAGAAAAGAAACCATGGCTGTTTTTAAGCATAGGTTCACCAACTGAGTATTGCTTAAATATGTCAGCTGGACATTTGCTTTGAAGCGAAATCTCACTGATGTCCTGTTACATTATAGACCCGTTCTCATAGGCTTAGATTTCCCAAGGGACGTGAGAGTCATGATCCCATGGATATTAAAGAACCACTGAAGTATCTCACCAGTACTTTGTATGTGGAGCAGTTCTTCCCAAATAGTCTATTTTTATCTGTAATATAGTTTGATCGATTTAAGCAGGCCAGTGCAAACTGAGAATCAAAAACAAATCTTTCAGTGTGGCAAAATCATATAGCGCTGGTGATAGCAGGCATTTCTCTTATCAGGTAAATGAAGTGTTGCGACAGGTGGCGGACTGATGTGGAAGAGCAGACAGCAGTGCAGAACCAGGTGAAGGTTTATGTAGGGAGCTAAAGTTTGTATAAAGGGTTAGTAATTAACCATACCAACGATATTGGTAGATATGAAATTGTTAGTCCTTCATAGAGCATTCATTGTGCATATTTTTAAACACTCATTAAGAAAGCCAATCAGAGTATACATTATAAACTTGTAGTTAATATGAAAAATTAGGATGCAGGTTTGTTGTGTAAACTGTATTATGGAACAGCCATGGTTTAATAAATAATACATGTATATAACTACACTACCTGATATTTGCATTGATTAGTCCATGTATAAATATAGATTAATTTATACTCCTGATGCATGTAATGACCTGAAAACTAATTACTGCACTCAGTATTCATGTGTGTATCTGACACCTTGTGCCCAGCCTGGACAGCAAAATTGTACTATTTTAAATATTTAGTGCTAAGGTGGCCTTAATGCTAACATTTGCTTCCATGTGTTTCAATTCCACATGTTCGATTTTCTGGAGTTAACAAGACTCTGATACGGTCTATGAAAATCAAATGTTCATCCAAGCTACTCTTGGTATCTTCTGTAGGTATGGGTACAGAGTATCAGTTTTACAATGACAAAAATACAATTTTGCCAATCTTTAGCCAAATTCAGTTTTCTGATCTGACGGCAGTGATACTACTGAATTAATTTTGTAATCTTAGAGTGATTTATTATGATAGCAATCATGTTCGGCCAAAATGCAAAATGTCAAATGCAAAAATGAAAAACTTGATGTTTTTATTGTCCATATTCCACATCCATCCTCAGTCACATTCTGTGTATCCGTGTATTTTAAAAAATAATTTCGTGTATTACCTAAATAATCTAATTAAATGTAGTTTTAATGGAATTTCACAGTTCATTATACACTGAATAATTTCAAAAAAAATTAAAACTGAATCAAACCATGCACACACTCTCCTAACTACTGTATCCTTCTGCTCCTCAGGTCCGGAGAGCAGTCCAGCGGGAAGTCCCACTCCTGTGACCCAGCAGCAGGTCATCCAGCACAACACCATCACCACCTCCAGCACAGCGCCCAATCACCGCACAGACATCAACCCCATCCACTAGAGACTGGCCCCACAAGTGGACACTCTTACCGCTGCACCATGAGCTCCACGAACAGACGCACACCTCTGTGCCTCTGCGGCAACTCTTTCTTCCATAAATATTTAGTACTTATAAAATCTCATTTCATTTTTGTTTGTTTGTTTGTTTATTTGTCTTTTTTAATCATTTGGAACTAGCTTAAAAAAGAACGCCTTCCAGATTCACCCAGTGCGGAGCTGGGCAACATGTTTCACACGTTAGGTACAGAGTCGAGGGGTTGCTGTGGTTTCACAGAAGAAGATGGAGCTCAGAGGCTCCTGTATTTCTGTACGTTTTACTGATTCACTGACTGGCCCTTCGTCAAATACTACTGCCTTCACACTTATGCAACACAGTCCGATTGTAGCCATGATGTGTGCTTTCTCTTCGCTTTGAACTCTAAAGCCAAAACAAAGCTGTTTCTCTGTTCTTTTCTACTAAATTTTCATAGTAATTATTCTTCTATCGCCTTTTCAAGCTCTTCTTCTAACCCCCTTTTAAACTCCAAAGCCTCAAGCTAAGAAAGTTGCCTAATTACTAAGCCATTATGCATTGATAACAATGCCGGATGGAAGCAATATACATCTCTCTGACGTGTGCTCAACATTGTGCCTGTCTTTACATTTCCCAGAATGAATTCATCTCACTGCTGTGCTTTTACTCCAACTTGGCTGTTATTTGGCTTTGCTGCTTTTAGCTTTGAGAGGTACTTTGTAAAATGCAGCAAGCCTCCATCATTTGAAAGGATTTTCTTAATAAGCAGGGCTTTTCTGTTTATCAGCTTGGTCTGATCAGTCATTCAGCTTGTTGATGATGCGTCAGGTTTCTGGTCATGCCCAGTGTGGATGAATCTAATGCTTCAGCTGGAGACATCACTGCTTTCCAAAGGAATCTCAAGCCTGGTTCCTGATATGCCATTGCACTCCACATTTTAGAGTTTCCTCTGCTCTTAACACACTTGATGCAACTATTGAACGAATTTAACAAGCTCTTCCTGAGGTAAACTGAGCATATAAGAGTAGGGAAAACACTGCAACGTGTAGGGCAGTTGTATTCCAGGACCAGAATTGAGAGCCACTGCTCTAGGCCATCTGATTCTAGAGGTTACAGAGGACTCTTACTGGTGTAGTGTGCTTGTTCGAGCAAGGAATCAAGCTCCCCCAAGCAGCAGTGCTACTCCCTATGCTGCACCAACCGCAGTGTAGGCCTAATGTACTCATTTCCATCTAGGCCTAATGATCTAAGTGTCACACCCTTTCCCTCACATTAGGGATAAAACTATGCTGGTTTAATACTACTAAAGACTCTACAAAATCTCTGTATGTATTTACTGCTCTGAGCATGGCCAGAAGAGTTTGTCCCTGAGCTGCCCATTCCTGTCCTGCACCACCTTCTAACATGGTGTCTATATTGTGGCCCATGGATGTGCAGGAAAGTGAATGGGCAGCTCTGCCTAACATGGACCAAGCAAAACCTCAGTAGTAGTCTATAGAAGATTCTATAGGAGTCTATAGCAGATTCTGTAGAAGTCTATGGGAGGTTCTGGAAAATGTGCTGCTGCACTGGAAATTTTCAAAAAGCTAGCAGCCTATTCTTACTACAAGGACATTCCAATTTCAAACCTTCTTGTTGCTCTTGTTTTAGGATGTTTGTGCAAAGGACTTCTTTACCTCAGGAATGCACAGTCAGTCAAAGATCTGAAGCTGGCTGCCATGGCTTTATGTGGATGAGTAAGGCTTGAAAGCCTAATGAGGTTGCATCTTTTAGCTGGCTCCCTTTAACTTTGACTAACTTTGATCTAGTGCAGAGGTTCCCAGCTCTGGTCCTGGAGGGCAAGTGTCCAGCTCTGTTTGGTGATTTTCTTCACTAAAACTGGCAATTAACAGATGAGTTGAACCAGGTGCAGGGAAATCATCAAACTGGTGGCCTTTTGGAATCCAGTGTTGGGCCCCCCTGATCTAGCGGTTTAATTTGGTTTCCAGCCTCTAAAGGCATGTAGCATTTTACTATTTCTAAATAGGTACCTATCTAAACTATGCTTTTCAAATCTCACAACGTGCCTGAACTATTCTGTGTCTTATTCATATACAGAAGAATGTCAGTCATTATTAACGCAGTAATGCATTAATACATTTTTGTTGCTGTTTGTTATTTTCAAATCAGGTTGTAGCGATGAACATTTTGAGACATTTTTAGGCTCTTTTGTAAAGGTCTAGACTAATTGCTTGGTTGCATTTAGGTTTTGGTCAGGGATTCATTTTGGAGTTGTTGAACGTTGGCTTATTTCGTGAGACCACTGAGGTCTGTGATGAGAGCACCTTGACCCTCTATGAGTTTCCCTTGGCCTCCATGGCCAAACATGAACTAAGTATTGTTTGCGCATGTAAGGAGGTGAAATGCACCAAATGTTTGTCCCTGCCGCAGGAAAAAAGGGCCTTTCTTCCAGCAGCTAAGCTCAGAACTCTGTTCCACGCATCTCACCCATCACAGTGGACTTCTCACCCCTTGTAAACGGAACGTATTGATTCCCTTCGCCTTTCCACGCAGCACTGTGTCCGGAACAGGAGCGTGCTAAACAACCTCCACATTGAGAGGAGAAGTCATGTAGCTGCCTATGCACTTTTGACCTCTGTGACTCCAGCAGAGGATGGAATAGCCATATTGAAGACTCAGCGATTATTCTGTTCCCACACCAGCGAGAGACCGCCACTGTCATCCCCTGGAGACAATGGCACCACAGCCTTTTGTACCCCTTTCCTCCCTTTAATGGGTTATCCTACTGGAATAAAAGGGAACATCCAGCTTCACTCCCAGCCTTCAGCCTCATATCATGGGATAGACTGGCTCAGACAGATGCTTATAGCTTTAAAACATTTTTTTCTTTCTGCATAACCTTTCACACTTAAAAGGTTGCTGATGGTGAAGGTGAAAACAGTGTGACAAAATATCTGCTATGTTTGATCAGATCCAGCAGCTTCACCTTTCTAACCGTTAAAGGGCCCATATCATTGAAAACTAAATATCCCTTATATCTTTCAGATAAAATAGTGATATAATGCCAAGGTATTGTTAAAGCCTTAAAATATACCATTCACTCCCCAGGCCATATGAAAATTAAACTGATAAAATAGCCCACTAATTTGCTGCTTTTGTGATGTCACAAATGCATTTAAATCACCATACACAACCTACAGCAGTTTAGGTCTGTCTAGTCATGATAAAATTAAAACAAGTGAGTTGGCCTGCTTTTTGAATGGGACATAATGCATAAATCAGTCTGGAAGGGACAGTAACCAAAACAGCCTGTTTAATTCTAAAAGACAAAGAAAGTTTGGGGAAAAATGGTCATGTAAACATGCGCTATGAATTTTTGGTGCATAAACCCACATAAATATCCGAAATATACCTCAGGGTTAAACAAAAAAGGAAAATATAGGATATGGGCCCTTTAAACAGTGTAACTTAGTTCAGCACATGCTACTTACACTTTGAAAAAAAGGAGTTTTCAGTTTTCTTTCCATGATTACGGTTTGTTCTTGCTGAATGGGGAGCTGATAGGTGTACATTAGTGTCATCTCAGTGTGATTTTCATTTCTGCACTATTGTTTCTGTAAAGCAGGCTAGTGAGCTTGCTGGCCACTATTACTGTCCTATGCCAAACTAAAAATGAGTGATACTTGTGCAAAAACTCTCACTTTTTACATTCACATTCTCCAGGATGTTAAGTGTTACATGTTGCAGGCTTAACTGGAGATTTAAAATGGTCTCTGGAGGACCATATGGTTGTTGTTGCTGTTGTTGTTGGAAACAATTAGCATTGCTTGGATCTCAAGCTCTCCTGGAGTGGCAAAGTTAAACAACCATCAGAAGTCCTGCCATATTTCATCTTCTCTGTCACCAGACCAGGTTAACGTCCAGTAAGGGTGACATCAGCACTGACTTGAATGAGGCAGAGAGCAAAACACACTCAACTGGAATAAGTGCTCTCCCAAAAAAAAAAAAAAAAAAGAATATGTGTTCAATGCTCAGCTGGTGTGTCCCACAGTGGACGTTGGTTTTTTAAAATGGGCAGACAGATTTGTCTTTTATATAAGCATTATAAGGCAACAGAGGGAAAATTGTGTGCGCGAGTATGCTTGTGTGTATGTATGTGTGTGTGCGTGCATTATTTTTGTGAGGTGGTGGACTGAGTATGCATTAAAAATATCTAAATGTATCATTTGAAACATAAAACTATAAATATTGTATAGATTCTCATTCATTTCTGTAATCTTGCTCATGTAATGCAACCACCTTTCTTTTCGAAAGGAGTAAATGTTTGGTACATGTTTGTAAATAATGTTTGCATCGCACTTACAGTCTTCAAATGTACGTCTGTTCGTTTCTGCGCATAAAACCCTTAGTTGTTTATTACACATCATGAATTCAAACATGCTTGCGTAACTTTGTACATTTTATACATGTTCATTAATGCCGTGAATGTTTGTGTTTGTTCATTTGTTTGTTTATGCATATGTACAGATGTGAGATCACAGCAGCTATATTACAGTATGGAAATAAAGCACTTCTTCGGTAAAAAGTGTGTTAGCGTTGATTTTTACTGACCTAGGGACATTGGTAAAACCTTATTTATTTCTAAGCTGCGGCTGTAATTTTATTATGAAAGGAACTACAGAAATAGTTCAAAATACAATTTACAATGAAAGTTAAGAGGTTTTGTTCTAAAGTTGCCTAATTCATTAAAAAAATTCACAGATTTCCAAATGAAACCTTCCCATATAAAAAATATTATGCCACTTCATATTACGCATCCCTTATAGCTGTATATTACACGTGAACAAAACATGTAACAGGTAACAGTGCAACGACTGGTATGTATTCACAGCTGGACTACAGAAGTGCAACCAATGTAATCACACACACACACACACACACACACACACACACACACGGATTATACTCAGCTGAATAAGCATTTTTTTAAATACAGGAGGTGCTCA
>JBBIGA010000007.1:9108505-9121539 GCA_037576975.1 Alestes dentex
GTCCACGGCCACGCGGCGCGCTTCCACTTTAAGGAGGCGGATCCAGGGGCAGAGCGTGGCGTGTTTCTCCTGGAGCCTGGATCCTGAAGTGGCACATGGAGACAGCACGGTGAGAGCCTGAATCTCCTTCAACATGACGTGGGCTGGAGAGAATGGCGTGGCCCGGAGTCGGTGAAAGTTTGGGCTCTTTTACTTTCAGCTGACAGGTCGCCACATCTCCCCCCACGCGTCTCCATATCGTGCGCCTCGGCTATTTTTATCCCGTCTGCCGTGGAGCGCCTCAGAGCTCTGTGACAGCTGGAGAAGATCGAGCATAAGAGCCTCCCTCACATGAACACAGACTACCTGGGTGATCCGAGAGGAAGGACTGAGATGGACGAGCTGGCAGAAGGTGACTGATTGACTGACTGAGATATGGCAGCTTCCAGCAACTCCAGTCTTTCAGGTTCCTCCGTCTCCTCCGGTGAGTAACTACTGATCCAAAGGTCCAAGTAGGCATTGTTTATGGACTAGGAACTCTGTCACACATGTACACACACACATTCACACACACTGGCCCTTTCCCATCTGTAACCTCCATAGTAGCACAGGAATAGGTTTATTTGAGTAGAGAAGCTGTTGTGTGGTCTTTTTTCATGGCTATGGGTTTGGAGAGCAAAAGCTAGTTACTCATTAAAGCAGGATAGAACATGCTGAGGTGTGTCATTCAGCTCAAGACAGTTTTCCTCGTTCCTGAATGAGAATCATGTCTATTCTTCAGCACAAGTGCATATTACAGTTACTGTGTTAAATTACTGTCACTGCATTAAATGTCTTTAGTGAAAGCGTCTGGAGCAGCAAAGTTACAAAAGGGATCTAGTAATACTGGGTGGTATTGATCAATCACCAATTGCAGTCTGTTGTCACATTCTCTGTATGTGTGTGTGTGTGTGTATATATATATATATATATATATATATGTATGTTTATAATCATGGGCATCATAGTGCATGGGCATGGGCAAAATGTATCACTTAAAAGCAATATCACAGTGTATCTGTGTCATGGTATGCTGGCACTGCACTAGCTGCCAGTTTACACAATGTGTCTGTTCTCACTTACAACAGGAGCAGAGCTGTAATATGCCAGTGCTGGACTGCTATGACTGTCCCACTGAGAGGTGCACACCTTATTCTTAGGGCAGTTAGAGATTGCTTGGTTGTAATAACGGATGCAGGGCGCCTCTCAGATCACCATTATTTAGTTTTATGATTACACTCTGTGTTTTTAGACCAAAGAGGCCACCCTGCAACTATATTTTGCTGCAAAGCCAAAGGGGAAAGAATTAAAGGTTTTCTGCCCATGTCTTCAATCAAACTGTAATTGCTTTTGAATGCAGTGTTGCTATTTAAAAACACTGCAGTAAAGACGTTTAAGACTCATTAGCTTATGATAGTTTGCTGAAGTTTTTTTTTCCAGAACTTTAATTGTGCTTTCTGTCGTTTACAGTGCGGTGTAAGGTTCATTTCAAGAGAACATAGAACACAAAGTCCAACCAAAAATGTAGTATTTTTAGGGTTGTATCACACACTTTATGAATGCTGACTGTAAGTAAATATATATATGATGTATTAGGGAACCATGTTGGAACGTCATTAACATGGACAGCAGTGGATAAGTGTTGATACTAAGTTTAAGCAGATTTTCTCTGTTGTCATAAACCTTCTGATCACCATGTATGCCCTCAAAGAACTTTCCAGACTGGAGCAGGAGAAAAGGAGGTTGTTATGCATGTAGTAACAGTTGGCACAGAAGCAGTGCCAGTTCAAGCAAATTTGGGCATGATTAGCCAGAGTCAAAAATGCGGGTGTGAGCACAGATTTAAGGCTGTTAATCGAATCAAGCATGAACCAAGCCACTTTGAAGGGAAGACACATAATACGCCCGAAACACCTCGTTTTTAGTGTGTTTATATCTCGCTTCAACGTAATGCTTACATTCAACTGAGATATCAGTCTTACCTCTCAAAAGAAGTGCAGACAATATATTTTGCTCACAATCTATAGGTTATTAAATATGAATGCAGAACAGCACAAATGACTCAGTTAATAACTGCAGCGAAGCCGAAGTCGTGAAGAGGTTTTGAATCCGAGAAATGTTTTCCCACTTTGAGTGAGTCATTAAGCCTGCTGCTGTGAGCCCAGTGAAAGCTAATTATCCAAAGAGCTGTGCCTCCCTTCTTTTTACTCACTTGAGGGAAATTTTCTATTATCTCAACCTTATTATCCTGAAAAATCATTGCAGTTGAAAATGAGCTTTGTAAATGCTGAGAGGTGTGTATACCAGGTGTCTGAGAGATGAGTGAATTCTGATCCTTTTGCACCTTATGTCAGTGCATCTACACGTTCTGAATGGTTAATGGGGTCATTAGGTCTGCCTAAGTTATGGATTTGGATGGAACATTAAACCATTTAATAGGTGTATTATGTACCGGCGAACTTTCCTGGCAATAAATCTGTTTCAATTGGCACACAGATGCTTTAGATATGTAATATTCATGTCTGTGCACTTTACAGTATTTAGTGCTCAGATGTGAAACTGTAGTTTGGAGCACTGAATAATATTGCCTGAAGATCTAATGTTTCCAAAAGCAGATATAAAGAGGTGCATGGCTAGTGTCATGTTGCCTGGCGACGTGTGAAGAGTGAATGAGCATGCAGGTGTTTAAACATACAGAGCTGAAGTGTTTTTGAGAGAGATAGATAAAGGCCTGGACGCGGTAGGTCCAACTCAGACTCGCTCCCCCTTAAAAATGCTCTGCCTGTCCATCTGGGAGGACAGAAGGAGGCTGTGTGAAGGCGGAGGCATGGTACAGGCAAAACTAACCCTAACCTTTGTGAAGATAACCAGGAATACCAGCACCTTGCTCAATGGATGTGCCAGGTACAGGCGTTTTATTGTGGCAGTTAATCAAATCATCATGATTTAAACATTAAAAAATTGTGCTCCTGTCTAAAAATTGGCCATATCGTTGGGCGATTACGAGTCGATCCCTGCGGATGATGCAGCTGTCCATGGCGGGTAGTCCAAGAAAGCACAAACTCTTTCTAGGTGGTTAGGATGGTCTGTGTTTCTGCACCATTACTCAATGTGACAACTTCAAGTGCAGGGCCTGTTACATAACAGAATTGGCATTTCGTGTTCTCCATTCGTGTTGCGTTGTCCAATGATGTTGCATTACCAGCAATTAAAAATGTGGAGGAAGCACTTGCTAGCCCTCACCTTCCCCAGTGCTGGAGGGGTTGTGTAATAACGGGAGGCCCGGCCAGTGCTTGGGAATTGGCAAAGACTAAATTGGAAAAGGAAAAAAACAAAACAACTTCATAGCACGAGGACAATATTCATAACTTTAGCAATGTTTCTTGATGTAAAACAACTGTATTGTAATTAATTTAGGTAATTCTGGACAATATAAAAATGCTCACCAAATGTAAAGGGCAATCTATACACAATGTTTCCATATGATGTAAAAAAAAAAAATAAAAAACAAGAAATTGAATTTTTAACATTAGTTAAGCATTAGTCTTGAGCTGGGTTGTACAGTTTCCTTCAGTAGGGAGCCTGTACTGTAGGGGTTCAGTGGTATAAAATACTGTTGTATAGTTGTGTAGTGTGCAGGAAGATAAAGTTTCTCTGAGATAAAATAGTATTCTGGAGCTGAACAGAGTGAGCTGTGTTTGCACATGCTGGCCTCTGCTCAAGTTTGGGTTGGTTGTGTACTCTGTGATTCACTCCATGCTTCCTCCAGCTCTCCTACCACACACACACACACACACACACACACACACACACACAAACCGAGTCACATTTCCTCCTGCAGGCCAATCCAAGAGGGGAGGAGGCCAAGCCAGCCCAGCTTTGTGGCTCCAAACATTCTCGAATAGATTATCTCGTGTGTATGTTGCTGAAGCAGTAGATCGGCGCTGCGGCCACGATCTCGGAGTGGAGGAAAGTCTCCTCGGCCTGTGGCGCGCAGGGCTGTCATTAACGGCGTGCCCTCAGCCCAATCATCAGTCGCTGCTCGCCGCGCCTCTGCCAGGCTCCCAGACTCCCTCACAAGGGTATCATTATTTTCCTGGAATGTTTTCGGCACGACTCGAGGTCGAACAATCTAACTCGTTCGCATGTGACTTTTTCCGGGGACTTGAAGATGTGTTTGTTCTGTTTCATGCAAAACTGGAGCTGAAAACAAGCAGAGAACAGCTCTGGCCGACTGGATGCTGCAGAGTTCAGCACTTCCAACATGAAAGGCCAGTCAGTGCCCTTTGATGTTCCCCTTTAAGGAAGAGATCTACCACAAGAGACAAAGCCAGCCTGAGGCTGGAAGCCTGTAAACACTGAGTAGTACAAATCCTGGATTTTATACTACAAGACAAGTTATCGAATGTGTTTGTGATGAACTGAGCAAAACCAGCCATTCTCTTTTATCGTGATGCATCATGTAATTATGCTTTGTTGTGTTGGCATGGTTCTGTTTTGATGTCCTTCCGTTAGCCAGTTGTACTTGGATGTTGACTGCCCAAGTCAGCTTCATAAGGTAGTGGATGTGATCAGTGCTATAAAACACTTGAAGGGAGACTTAACAGGCCCCCTGCCCTCACTGACAAATCTGGAAAATGAATATCACTTAAAGGAATAGTTTAAAAAAGTCATCATATTTACTCAGTTTCCATCTTATTTCGGATGTCTTCGGTTAATCAAGACATGTTTGTTGTCCAGTCAGTAGTCACCCAACTACTGGGTGACTTTCTGTGAATACATTGCCTAAACTCTCAACCCACTCAGACAACTTCTTCGCTAAGGTTGGACAAACTTGCATATGTGGTTTAAGGCGCAGTATGGCTTACTTTGAGGTGAAGATGTTTTGGGAATGTATTTACAAAGATGATTTAGGTGTCCATTGACTTCCAAATTATGGTTTTATCCCTTTTATTTATTATCTGCCATTTTTTATTTACTATTGAAATACAGTGATCAGTGACATGCTTACTTGGAGTCTGTTCCTTAAGGAATTTACATGCATTTGGAATCTGCACGATTCTCAATTTGTTTCAAGTGAGAAATAATTAACATAAAATTAAAATAAGGCTCTTATCGCTACTTTTAAAACGACTAAATCCTAAGAGTACTGAAGGATACTGATAGGAATGGAGGTTGCTGTAATAGACACTTTGTATCTGTGTTTATTTTCTCTGTGTGTACCATGATTCTGTCCAGAGCTTTAACGCCAGTGAATCTGAGTGAAATATGGTGCTTATTTAAGCCTGTAGTTTATAGATGTGTGGGGTGTCCTCAGGCCAGAGAAAAGGGAAAGCCAGAGTTTTGGACAGGCTCAGGTTAAAACTGAATGCATCCACTGTCCCTGCATTCATTATTAATTACAGCTGTAGACAACCTCAGTGTCATCCATCACAGTCCTGGAATCATGTTACTAAACTATAGATCTTCGCGTCAGGATCAAGGGTGTGTTTTAAAACTGAAAAGGCACAGCCAAGCCTTTTTGTTACTGAGTTTAGGGTTAGAGCAGAGATATTGAAGGGTTTTAGTATTTGACCGATATCAGCAGAAAATGCAGGATCTGATATCGAAAGGGGAAAAAGGATTTACTTTATGTCAGCATGACAATAATAGTTACCTCACTGGGGGTTTGACTAGTTCAGTTAATGGTTAAGGTTTCAGTATATGCATAAGAAAAGAAAAAGTGTCCCCATGTCAAGTGTACTTCAAGGTTAGGCTTAGGAAAGAGAAAGAAAGAGAAAAAAAAAAACCCTCTTGACTGAAGGGCAACATTTGAGAGACTACATGACACCTACATAAGCCTTTCGTGACCGCTGACATGGTCCTGCAGAAACTTTGTAATAAAGATTTAGTAGGGATCAGTTAAAGTACAGGCAGCTTTTGTTCATTTTGATGTCATTTCACCTCAGCAAGTGTTTTGACAGCTTACACCGATCAGTCACAAAGTAACAGCCACTGACAGCAGATGTTAACAACACTGATTATCTTGTCACAATGATACTTTTTTAGGATTGGGATATATTAGGCAGTAAGTGAGAACAGTCAGTTCTTAAAGTTGATGTGTTGGAAGGAGGAAAAATGACACACACAAAGATCTGAGTGACTCTGACAAGGGCCAAATTGTGAAAGCTAGACAACTGGCAGAGCGTCTCCAAAATGACAGGTCTCTTGGGGGGGTTTCTGTTATGCAGTGGTTAGTACCTACCAGAAGTGTTTCACGGAAGGACAGCCGGTGAACTGGTGCCAGGGCTGTATGTGCCCAGGGCTCACTGACGCATGTGGGGAGTGATGGCTTGCCTGCCTGGTCTGATCCCACAGAAAAGCTCCTGCAGTACTTCTGTAACTCCTGTAGTTACTGAAAAGGTTAATACTGTCGAAAGGTGCCCGAACACACAGTGCATCATAGCTTGTTGTGTAGCCATAGATTGGTGCCTTTCTGCAAATGAAAGAGCGAACAATGTTAATGTGAGCATTAGAACTGGACCATGGAGTAATGGAGGAAGGTGTATGGTCGGATGAGCCACATTTGTGGACAATTGTGGACAGCCATTTGTGTGCATTGCTTACCAGGCCCCTGAAACACTATAGGAAGAAGGCAAGCCTGTGGAGGCTGTGTGATGCTCTGGACAATGTTCTGCTTGGGAACCTTTAGCCCTGGCATTCATGTGGATACAGTTTTGCAGACCAAGTTCACCCCTTCACGGCTACAGTATTCCCTAATGGCAGTGGATTCTTTCAGCAGAATAAAATGCCTTCCACACTGCAGAACTTGTTCAGGAATGTTTGAGAAACATGACAAAGAGTTCCTGGCATTGACTTTGCCTGCAAATTACCCAGATCTTAGTCCGAACAAGCATTTGTAGGATGTGCTGGACAAACTAGTCTGATCTGTTGAGGCCCCATCTTGCAACTTACAGGACTTCTTCTGCTGATGTCCTGCTGCCAAATACCACCTTCAGAGATCTTGTAGACCCCTTGACGGGTCTGTGCAATTTTGGTGGCACGAGGAGGACCTACACAATATTAGGCAGGTGAATTTAATGTTATGGCTGATTTGTGTATGTATTTAAAGGTTTATGTCGGTTGTCATGAAAGGTATTTGCAGGTGTTATGCAACATTATCAATGCTGCTTTGAAGTAAATTGTTTTAATAAGAGAAACGTCGGTAAAAAAAGAGACCTTTCACTGTATATGAACACTACTGCTGTACATGTACCAAAATGTTGTAGCATATTTATAGCATTTTTTTTTTTAATGTACAACTTGTCAGTTTGTTAGTTTGTCCCATTTAAAGGGAATAATGAAGTATCCCTGCTGATTGATAGCTTGGCTATGTTATTCATGTCCTGACTATACTGGAAATGGTGTGTTCATTTAGCCCACTCATAGTAAGGTATATCAAATGCACTTCCACACATTCAAATTCTCAACTCATGCACATATACAAAGTGAATCGTATTGTACTAAAGCAATAAGGCACTTGGGGCTTTGTATTATAGAGATGTTACAATGAGACAGTGTTGAAATTAAAGCCCTGAAATGTGTGTTAATAGTAGACTTTGATTGCTGTGGAGCTTTGCCCCAAGTTTAATTAAATGATCAAATGTTATTCCATAGGTAGCACAATTCTTTTTAATAATAGTGGTGAATTTATACAGAATCAGTTGATATGTTGCATATCTCACCACAGCTCAGCCATCAAAACCAGAGGGACCTGTTATAGGTTTTTTGTTTGTTTGTTTGTTTTTTTGTTTTATTACTGTTACATGACTACATGCACATCTGTACCCAGTGCCAATTATTGCCCTCATGTTGTGTTAATTGGAAAAACATACAGAGAGGTGTCTCATTAATGGACTGTTTTTGAGTGAGTGAGATGCATAATGTACTGTAGCACTTACAGACCACTATGATGTACAGATGGCCTCCCCACAGGAGACAGCATGTGTCCCCAGAAGTATGAGATCAGGACGGGTGTGTGTGTGTGCATGTGAGTGCATGTGTGTGTAAATGACTGCAAATGTGTGTGGGGGTCGGGGATGGATAACATATGTGTTTGTGTGGGTTGGGTGGGAGGAGTGTGTGTGTATGTGTGTGTGTGTGTGTGTGTGTGTGTGTGTGTGTGTTAAGGTTGTGAGACATATGTGTGTGGGGTTTCACCATGACTGCAGGGTGTGGTTTGTGGAAGGATAAGGATGCATGGAAGCATTGTGTGTGTGTGTGTGTGTGTGTGTGTGTGTGTGTGTGTGTGTGTGTGTGTGTGTGTGTGTGTGGTTGTGTGTGTATGTGTGTGAGAGAGAGAGAGAGAGAGACACGGTGACTGCCAGAGGTGTAAGTGGGTGTGAGAGATTCATGCCAAGCTCTGCTGAAGGGTCCCTGGCAGCCCTATTGATGAAGTCTCCTCAAGCTGGCCAGAGAGGAGGCTACGTACTAAATAAGTACAAAATATGATTTTAATGAGGTCCAATAAGGTTCACTCCACTGCAGACCCTCACAAGTAGGGAGTTATTGTTGTGCTAAACTATTTAATTACATTTCATTTATTATATTGAAACAAATCAGATATTTACAAATTGAAAAAAATCCTTGATGGACCTAATGATAATAACGGTACTAATACAATATGGAATCAAAATGCTTCTTATGTTTAACAATGAATCACATTTACATTCAGCTCACATTCCATATCAGCAGAATCTGCCCTTCTTTCCGACATTTTTTCTGACATCTGTTTCACTGCCACACAAAATAAAAATGGGCCAAAAATCTATAAAAAGTGTTTGTTTTCTCCTCCAAACAGGCATGCAAACACAACAATAACATGGTGAAGCTCCTCTTCTACTTACAAGCTTGTTCCAGCGAGCGACGGGTGAGAAATTCATACACTATATGGACAAAGGTATTGGGACGCCTGACCATTAAAAGGGATTTTAATGACTTTGTATTCAAATATATAGACTTTAATATGGAGTTGGTCCCCCTTTGCAGCTATAACAGCTTCCACTGTTCTTGGAAGGCTTTTCACAAGTTTCAGAGGGAATTTGTGTCTATTCCTTCTGTAGAGCATTTATGAGGTCAGGGCACTGATGTTGGATGAGAAGGCCTGGATCGCAATCGTTGTTCCAGTTCATCCCAAAGGTGTTCAATCATGTCTTTATAGACCTTTACTTTGTACACTGGGGTACAGTCAGGCTGGAATAGAAAAGGTTCTTCCCCAAACTGTGTCCACAAAGTTGGAAGCATGGCGTTGTCCAGAATGTCTTGGTCTGCTGAAGCATTAAGATTGCCCTTCGCTGGAGGAGAGGGGTCTAGCCCCAACCCTGAAAAACAGTTATATAGTGTAGCTGCAAAAGTATAATTATTAGCTGCAACATGTATTATTTCTTTTGGAATCATTATTTCTTTTGGAATCTACTGTTGGTCTGATTCGCACTGAAGTAAGTTTTGTTGCTGAAGTTAGCGAGCTTAATCAATCATTTGAAGAATGGCAGACTTCAGGCTGGTCGCTAATTTTCAGCACAAATTAATGTTGTGAACAGGAGGACTTTCTCCCTGCAGCATGTGGTGCACTGTATCAAGCTGTTCACATCTGCACACACGCACGCGCACACGCATCCACACACTCGGGGAGAAGTCTAGCAGGGCCTCAGGGGGGTTGAGTAGCATTCTGTCCGTCCTTACCTTTCTCGCTTCTTCTCGCGTCTCTTCAGGGACTTCTCCTGTTAGTTTAGCGTTTTTCTGGGCTGGAAGCGTCTGTCTTTCCATATGTGCCCCGTTTGAGAGAGAGCAGAACTGCACTCGATGTCAGACAAGAAGTTGCTGAATTATTAAGTTCTCCAGATTTTTCCGTGCAATGCACATCTTTGATCCATCTGTTGGGGAGACACTCGTAGATGGTGAAGTGTGCCGTACCTTTCACTCCGGCGCGCAAGCTGTCGTGGATCAAGTTTGGAAGACTTTAACTCGCGTTGTCATGATCAGGAAGTTTGCCTTGCATGTGGAAAAAAAAAAAAGCTCTCCCCCTGACCATCCCACCAACTTTTACACCTTTTACGCCTTCTGCCCCTGTGAAAATACAATATATGGGTGTATACAGTACATTTCAATGTGTAAGATAAACATCCAAGATTACATACTTAGACGGGTCTGCTAAAAGGGTATCCTTTCATTCCTGACATTCCATGAATACCTTCATATCTTACACTGTCTCCCCTTTTAAGATTTCCCCCTTTTTCTCTCATGTTTTTTAATTTTATGAACCAAACCAGTCAGCATTCATTTGTATTTAAGGCCCCTTAAAAGTGATGTGCTGTATATGTAAATGACCTCCGTTCTGATTGGCTGCCCACTGTTGTAGCTCATTCAAAAGGCTGAAACTTAACGCCCATACATGCACTGTAAGAACAAGGAGTTGAACAATATGCTGCAAAACTACAATCATGTTTCTATACTCACGTTTCCATACTCATACGCATTAGAAACTCACCTAGATCAGAGGTGGCAGGTGGGCTTTCTTTAAAATAAAGGCGCTGCTGTGCCTTTTTTGACCCGGTTGGAGGTGTTAAATGTTTAAGAAAGGTTCACATCTCTGAGGCAGAGCCTTTGTTTTCCGAGGTGGCAAAAGAAAGCCCACCTGTCTCCTCAGATCCTGGTTGATTTCTACCACTGCACCGTTGAGAGCATGTCTGACTAGCTTCATTACATGAGTAGTGAAGACCACCCAGCACATCAATGGCTCACAGCATTATTTATTATAAATATCACACTTCTATCTCAGGCTCTCACCACCATCCACCTGTGTTACACATATTTAATTATTTATTATAAATATACAAGTAGAATTTGTCTGTACTTGTTCACACTAATTTTTTTCCCCCTGTATTTACTCATGCACACCTTTGCACCTTTTCCCATGAATTCATAAAAAAAAAAAAAAAAAAAACCACACATCTAGATGCAATAAGTGATTTAATGCTTGGAAGGATTTATGTGGACATAAGTTGTGTTTCAAATAAAACATGACTGAGAATAATTGAAACTAAATGTCTTACACCATTCAAGTCTTCTTTGTGACCTTAAGTGTTGAGATTTTGTGTAGTTATAATTTGGAGGAGTTTTTAACAGGATTAATTCGATTTTTTTAAATTAATTCATAACCACATTTTCTAATATTACAAATGAAATGATGAAACATCTCTTTTTTACCACACGGTTTGATCAGTTTAAGAATTTTCAGGTGAAGAAACTTTCATTTTTCCAGTATGGCATTGGGGCACTACACTTAATGTCCCACAGACGATTTGAATATATATTGCTCTTACACAGTGAGGTACTGCTAAACTTAGAGAAACTGAGTTTGTAATTGGTGTAAGATCTGTAAACTCAAAGCGTGACCCCTCTGTATAGCACTTGTTCTCTCTATATATATATATACCAACCAGTTTTGAGATGGAGTGAGAATTTGCTTAAATTAATTATTAATAATATATAGAAGTATGCTGAAAGGCAGTAATCACGTCACCTCTTGGAGTGACTATAAATGCTAGTGCATTCAATTCTGTAAGACAACGAGGCACATTTTCTGTGGTAAATGTGTTTAGTGGGCTTTGCACGATCAAGGACCAAATCTTAATGTAGACTCTGTGTGTCACAGTTGAAATCCAAACATGTATGTATTAAAATGATATTTTGATTCTGATGGAGGACTGTCACCATGGACAGTGGTGTTTTAGAGAACTACCAACGTACACTATATGGACAAAAGAACTGGGACTTGTTTTTCAGTGTTTGGGCTAGACCCCTTTCTTCCAGTGAAGGACAATCTTAATGCTTCAGCAGACCAAGACATTTTGGACAACGCCATGCTTCCAACTTTGGGGACAGAGTTTAGGACGAACTTTTTCTATTCCAGCATGACTGTGTACAAAGCAAGGTCCATAAAGACATGATTGGTTGGATGAGTTCAGTGTGGAAGAACTTGACTGGCCGCACAGAGCTCTGACCTCAACCCCATCCAACAACTTCTGAGATGAACTGGAATGGAGATTGCAAGATCAGTGCCCGACCTTGTAATGCTCTACAGAATGAATGGACACAAATTCACACAGAAACTCCAAAATCTTTCCAAGAAGAGAAGAAGCTGTTATAGCTGCAAAGGGGGCACCAACTCCATTTTAAAGTCTATGAATTTGAATGCAATGTCATTAAAGTCCCTCTAGGCGTAAAGGTCAGGTGTCCCAATACTTTTGTCCGTATAGTGTAGATTTACTGAAGACCAGGGTTGTGACTGAAAGTTTCCCAACACTGGGGACTGAGCCCTTGCTTTGCACTGTATCTTGACAGCACTGCATTTCTGCCTAATGTAAACCTAGATGGCCAGTGTTTTCAAACTATCTAGCTATAATTTGCATATGTCGTGATAACTTGGATCCGCGAAATCCAAGAATCGTCAGCTACATCGACACCAATGAGGTTTAGCAAAAGCAGAATTCCAGATTACCATTATAGTTAGCAAGCAGGCTTGTTAAAAGCTGAAGGATCCAAATCTTTTTAAAATCGTGTTAGCTATGCTATCTATCGAGTACCTTCATTAAGTAGACAAAGTAAGTCAGCAAAAGCCAACAACAAAGGTGTAGCCTCTAATCTATTTTAAGTAGAGAATGCAGGATAGCTTCATATGTTGTTTATGTCAACCCGATCTCATGACTTTTCGTGCAGCCTTCATGACATAAAATCTATTCAAAAACGTGCTGCGATCACGCTTTAGGTCTTTTTTCATGCTAGGACAACGCTTCACTACCCTCTGTGTTTTAATGCACACTGTGTAACATCGCCAATATCAGTGCTAACTGGTGACTGCTAGGGTTAAAGGTAGGGTTAGGGTTAGGGTTAGGGTTAGGTTTAGGTTTAGGTTTAGGGTTAGGGTTAGGGTTAGGGTTAGGGTTAGGGTTAGGGTTAGGGTTAGGGTTAGGGTTAGG
>JBBIGA010000007.1:9121639-9172649 GCA_037576975.1 Alestes dentex
CACACACACACACACACACACACACACACACACACACACACACACACACACACACACACACACACACACACCAACCATTCAATTTAGAAACCCCAGTTCACCTGAAACGCAGGTCTTTGGATTGCGGGAGAAACCGGAGACCCTGGAGGGAACCCACGCCACCACAAGGAGAACATGAGAGCTCCACACACACAAGGCCAGAACCCGGGTTCGAACTCCCCACCCTGGAGGTGTGAGCCACCAGGGCTACCCACTGAGCCACTGTTCGGCCCTAGTATATTTATTGTATTTTTATTAGGTGTTTTACTGCACTTTCTTGTTTAATTGCATGTTGCGTCTTGGTCACTTGTACTGTGTGACCCTGCAAACATAGGCCATGTGTGTGTTGCCCTGCAGAGAATGTGGTTTTATTCTGTACATTTTTATATGGTTGGGTTGGCAAAGTCCATCATGATCCTTTTGATCTTGCAAATTGGTGAAATATGTAGAAGAGTCCTTGAAAAATGTTTTAAATTTTAGATCAAAGTGCTCAGCATGGTCCATTTAGCACATTAAAGTTCAATGTAGTTGGATTTTAAAACATGAAGAAGAATTATTAAAATGTTTCTCTCTCACTGACTGGTGGTGCTAAGACATTAAATGCAGTAGTCATGAAAGAGTATTAAGCAAGAATGTACTGATTTTGTTATTCTCAAAGAGAGCTGAAGTGGGTTGAGTAGGTTGCGATAAAACAAAGTCCTTCTGGCCAAAGCTCAAAAGTGTCTCTGGTTTTGTGAGCTGGTGTGTGTGTGTGTATGTTTGTGTGTGAGACTGAGTGTATATGTGCTGTGTTCGAGCGTGTAGGCTGTACAGGGGAAAAGTGCTGACTGGCTGGAGGCTGAAAGTGCTGACAGAGAGTGAGACACTGAGCCTGAAATAAGCTACAATCCACAGAGACCACCATACATGCACTAAAGATCAGAAAACACATTCACATACGCTTGTATGCTGCTATACTTTTATGCTCTCTCACGCCATCCTCACCTAGAACACCCTCTTTTGCAAGTGAGTTGGTTTTTATTCATTGTCTATGACATCCCATATATCTTATCCTATATCTGAGTTGCCAGTTCATTTGTTTCACCTCCCTTGGACCAACACTAACATCATTTAGATACATCTACCCTATAAGGGCACTTTGTGAGAATACAATTAGGGCCTGTAGCCATTTCATTCGAATTACTGACTGTAACCACTCTGTACCTCATCCATCAGTGGAACGGGACCAACAAAGGACCAAAACTGACCAGATATTAACATTACAGTAGCATGTTAGTGGCTATTGCATATAGTGTCTGACAGAGTCTACAGCCAGTAATTAAATGATTCTTAACCAGCATTTGAGTGCACCTCCCGTTAGCTCTGTGATTATTGGCAGCCTTGGTACATATAGGTAGGATCATGAAGAAATGTGTCACTCGCACTGTGAGGAAAAGCCTCAACTTTTATGTGAAGTAAATTTATTTTAAATACAAGCAAACAAAGCCACATACTCAAAAGTGGTTCAGTATCCACAGAATCAAGCATTCCACATGGAAATATTAGTTTCTGGACCTAAAACCCAATGAAACCCCATGAGTGTGCTGAAGAGGATGTTCCAAAAGAGGTGATCTATGACCCTGGAGGATCTGGAGAGATCCTGTATTAGTGGTTTCAGCATTATAGGAGCAGGCACATTTCTGCTGTGTTGTTAAATGGAGGCTGCATAAAATGCTACATATAGGGGGGCCGATAATTGTGACGTATGTAATTTTATTAAAAAATGATTTTTTTTACCCTAAATGTATATAGTGACATCTAATAAACCACAAAGACAGTTTCCCATTAACTTTCTTTTTGAATCCAGCTGACTGTACATACACAAGGATTTCGAAACATGCACACACACATTTCTCTTAGTCAATGTGTGTCCATCTTCCTCTTCTTACCATGCAGAATGCCTTTAAAGTCAGTATTGATCTTTTAATAAATGGACAGAAAGTCAGCTGTCTTCCTGATCAGGAAATACTGTTTTAAACTCTTTCTGTTCACACACATGCATTTACTCCAGCAGTCAAAACCACATTGAGCTGATGTAATCAAATGCAATATTTCTCTGTCGTCTTTTAGATTGCAGGGTTGTTCTGCAATTTTTCATGCCCGTTTTCATTTAAGGGCTTGGCATTCCGTTTTACAAGAGTGAGTGCTCTCTTCAGCGTGAGCATTCACGTTTTGTACCTTGTGTTTGCATTAGTGTGCAATGAGTTTAGCATGCTAAGGTCTTGTAGCCGCTCTCCCACTTTGTGAAGCTCCCCTGAAAAAGGGCTTGAAAAGTGCAGAGCACAGCACCATTCTGTGCAGCCATCCCTAACTTTCAAAGGAACTGATATTTTGGTGTTTAGTCAGCATTTATCATGACATTTGTAGCTATAAAGTGAGCTTTCAGCGACTTGATGGTCCTGCGTCTCTGTGGACACAAGTGCAGCTACAATCCAACACACCAGACTGAACCCTCAGCACAAAAATACAAATTTAAATACACAGAGATATATTCTCTCACAGAATGTAGCTGTACTGTAGTGCCACAAGCTCACTGCTGCATGTGTTTGGCTTCGTGGTATACGCATATGGCAAACAAAATCATTCATAGGCCTTTCACAATATCAGATGATAGTAAAAATGAACAACTGTAGAAAACAATCACGCTCATATTAAATAACCTATCAGCTGATTATGTAATAATTGGGACAGGCCTGGTTATTTGTCTGGTGAATTATTCCTGACTCATGAATTTTAGCTAAACTGTCCTCATGTATAGGCTCCACAATACGATTTAACCCACCCTTCAAGTTATGTAAGTAAGTAATAATAAATAAGTAAATAAAGGGTAAAAGCTACCTTCTTGTCCCCAGTTCTGTCTTACATGGTTCTGCCTTAAGTGATGCAATGTTACATTCTACAGTTGCATTATTTAGTTAGCGACAGAACAATAGCTGACAATGAGAATCTTGCTAAAAAAAAAGAATTTAAGAGATTTGTATCTTTGAACTTACTTCTGTATCATTGCTCCTGTCTTGGTAAAGACAGTTCAGTGTCGTGCATCTGTCTTCTCAACTTACACATCATAATTCTCTCAACAGATGTTTGGATTAAATCTCTATAATGTGAACAAAGCACAATAAAATTAGTTAAATATAGAATGTAAATAGAATAATTTCAAGAGTGGTGCTGAGAATACCTATTTGGATAAACATTTGTAAATACCAAAGTATCTTTTTGGGCCATCTCTACTGTGGAATACCTAAGTGCTTGGAATGAGGTCAGAGGGTGTCAACGACCTGAGATATGTATTTAGGCGTAAAAAAAAACAACTGTAAAACAAACACAAACTCATTATGTGTGTAGTGGTGTAGCTCAGATTTTGTACTATTAGTGCTATTAGTTTTACCAGTCTTTACACATACATTATGTGTGTGTGTGTGTGTATGTGTATGTTTGTGTGTGTTTCTTTTGGTGAGTACAGGCGTGTGCGTGTGAGCTTGTGAGAGACAGAATAGATGTGTGTGTATATTGATTCTCCTTGAGCACAGGGACTACATCACATTAAAACGTGTGCGCCCTGCAGGGATTTGAAAGAGGATTGGCAGAAGTGTGCGTCTGTATGCACGCCACTGTTAGCAGAATAGCTCTCAGTAATGAAACAATGTAATAACCTTGAAAGAGACTCCCTATTGCTTTAGTGACACTAAATATGCCAACGACCTATTGAAGAGGGAATAAGCCTCTGACTGAGCCATATTTCAACACACAGGTACATGCTTTAGGCTGCCGTTAGGACTTAGCAGCCTATTGATTTTTTTCTCTTTATTTGTTTTACAGATCCAGAAGATTATCAACCACCAATATGGAAATCCTACTGTAAGTATGGGATTGCTTTAAGCACTATACAGACATTAGTTTTACTCGAGTAGGTGGGCTAACGCCAGTTTTTGCAACCATTTTACTGTTATTTTCGTCCAGTCTGATTCCGTCAGGTTAGCTTATTTTTTACAGACTACAAGGTCCTGCATCAGAAAAAAATCAGATGCATTTTACCTTCTAGGATGTGACCCATATAAATAAGATCAGTTTATACACTGATCAGCCATAACATTAAAACCACCTGCCTAATATTGTGTATGTCCCAGTGTATTGCGAAAAAAAAGTTCTGACCCATCAATGCATGGACTCCACAAGACCTCTGAAGGTGTGCTGTTGTTTCTGGCACAAGACAAGTGAAGTGGGGCCTCTGTGGATCAGACTAGTTTGTGATGTGCTGGACACTAATGCATGAATGGATTCAGATCTGGGGAAATTGGAGTCAGCATACTGAACTCTTTGGGTTGGCTTCCCGGACCGGGATTAAGCCTAGTCCAGGATTATGTAGTGCTGTGAATAGAGATTTTCCATCGAAAAGGAAAGGAAAGTCCAAGACTAGGCTTAATCCCTGTCTTATGTTCCTCAAACCCCAGGTTTCTCAGTAGAACTTTGCCTATCGAGCCATCACAATTTGGCCTTTGTCAAAGATCCTTACACTTGACCATTTAAAGAATTCATCGATTTCAAGAACTGACTGTTTACTTGCTGGCCGCCCCACCCAGCCATCATGTCCCACCCCTTGACTGGTGCCATTGTAATGAGATCTTATTTACTTCAGTTCTCAGCGGTTGTAATGTTGTGGCTGATTGATTTATTAATCTCATGCAACATGACATGTCAGGGAAAAATGTGGCTCAAAGAAATGTTTACTTATGATCTTTCTGGCTCAAATCAAGATGATATATACCGTTATACCTCAAGTATATGAGTCTTACCATTAAAACGTAAAATTAATAAAAAGTTAATGGTTAAAGAATAAAACAAGTAATGGCTAGAATTATTATTTTTTTTATTTAGCCACCTTCTCATTATATGCATTTTGCAGATGCTCTTATTCTGAACAATTTACAGGTTTAAGCATGTTACAGAGAGAGGCAAATGTAGGTGTTTGGAGTTCTGCTCACTGGTTCTCAATGGTGTAGCATGGTGTGTTTGACTAGGCCGGAAATCAAACTTCAATCTGCTACTTCTGCTCAATCTGCTACGTGGGCATGGACATACTTTCTACTCTTTTTGAGAGTTACATTTTGTAGCCACTCCCGTCTCTATCATTTATGCCATGATTTTTGTCCTATGCAAATTAGGCATGAACATTACATATGTCCTGTGGTAAAATACATGAACCCCACATCCTCATGTAAAACGAATCCTTTCCAAACTGTATTTGAATTAGCTGCAAATTAATATGTATATATACAACCACTGCAAGTAAATAATCAATTCTAACCACTTAACCCAAAGCTGGACGGTCACAATCATTATTGCTGCTACAACACTTTCGTAATCCATCTTAACTGCTTTTCTGGGTAGTGGACAGTACATGACTGGAAAGTGACTTGGCCTAATGTACTGAAAAATGTAAAGCTGATTCAGATGCCTAAATCAGCTTTGGCAGTAACAGTATTAGTGTAGTACATTTTATTAATGTGGAAATTCTGTACACATTTGAATCAGGTATATAATCAAGTAAAGTATGTTATTTTGAGTGTGGAGGAGGTTTGAGATTTGTGCCTTTACAGTGAATGTTTGTCTGTTTAATGACAGCTCATTTTGGTCTATGATTGTACAGTTTAGTACTCCACTCTCTTTGTGGTATTTTGGGGGGCTTGCCATGCCCTTGTCATGTTGGTGGATGTTGTCCAGGCCTAGCTGCTTGTCCTGAGCATCCCTGACAAAAACGCAGTATCGCTGCCGGACTTCTTCCTGCTCCCCACATGGCAAATCTGCGGCAAGTCCCTGCATCTCTTTGCCTTTACATCATGCTTCTCTCTGGGGGAGCCTGCTTTTGTAATGAAGTCATCAAGGGCAGTTGTAGCCCGTGTCACCCTCAAATGCCCCAGGACATCTGCTGTTGTTTTTATGTCCAAATCAATGGATACAGCCATGCTGCTCTCAACACTTTGATCCGAATTCTATTATACCGCAAAACCTTTCTTACCATTTGGAGCTCAAACTGGTTATAATGGCTATTGAACGGAAACCGGGATGGATAGACTAATTAGTCCTGGCCTGGAATCTTTAAAATGGGAACCGCTTTAATGTTTATTATCTGGGATCTCTTATTATAAGCCAGACATCTCCAACATCCTAAAATATTGCCTAAAATATTGAAACTGAAGTCTTGATTTATTCATAAAAGACATATTATTCTTTTTGTATTATTATTCAGTCAGTGTTTTGAATTATTTAATAACCACTGTGAAACTATAATGTAAGATATGTCATTATGAGAGTAAGGAATGGTAGTCTAGAGTCAACCTTGATTCCTTTGAATTTTAAGCCTTAAAATAACTTTTTTTGTAATTATCACGCGGACAGTGGCAGAGGTGTATCTAAACCCAATGTTTCTGAAGGCCATTTACTGCTGCTCTGCACAGGAACCTCTGCAGCCAGACACCCCCGATCCACCCCACACTCTCATTGACTAAGTGTTAAGGCTGATTTATCAGCTCACCTCCTGCAAAGCCTGGGGTTTATATTTTTATTCAGTGGCTTTAACCAGCACACATGCATAATCCATATCCTCTTGCTTTGACAGCATATGCTGGTGTAGCCCTGTATTCCAGGGGATTAATAAATAAGCAAGAATCAAATGGTTGGAGGCCTTCTGCAGGGGAACAGTCACTTTCAAGTTGCGGAGATATATGTTCTCTTTGATAGTGCTGGAAACATGGGGTACACAGAGAGAAACATTTTTAAAGAAAATGTGAGAAGTCTACTCTCTATTTTCAAGTTAATCCTTGAGCGAGTGTTCTGGACAAATTCTTCCTCCATGAACTCATCACTGTGCTGACCTTCCTGCTGTGTCTGAGAGCAGAAAACCTCACCTACATGCCTGCTCACCCTACAGAGGACACTGAAAGCCTCAGGAAAACCAGTTATTTAATACATTTAATACATGGGTGTTTGATCCCTGTGTAGACTAAAAGAATCTCATTGTACACTACTCCAACTTTCTTCATCAACATAACTCTCATTCACATTTTTATGCTTTTTAAAGATTTGTCCACTTGGCTAATGTTGGGCTAACATTGATAATTGGTTTTCTCTGGTTCACTTGAATGCCCTTGCCTAATGATGGGCATTGTTCATCTCTCTCTTCATTCATTATTAATTATTACATGTCCCTCAGTAATTTCTGAAATTGGCTCATAATTCGAATTGCTTTTTGTGTTATTGTTTTGCTGTTCGGTGTTGAACTGAGGAGGATGGATCCCCTTTTGAGACTCGATTCTTCTCTAGTTTTTTTCCTCTTTCTCTTAGGGAGTCTTTGCTTTCCACTGTATCCTCTGGTTCGCTCACTGGGGGCTTGGGCCAGGATTTCTGTAAAGCTGATCTGTGACAACACCTGTTGTGTCAGTGCATAAATTACACTTGACATTTGCAGTAATGTGACATTCCCTCTCCAGCTCAGTGATTGCTTTTGGTTCCCTAAAGAACCTTAATATTACTGGCGCCCCTAGCAAGAGGCAGCCTGTTACAGCAACTCCTGCTCATTGTCGAGCTTTTTCCTTTTTTGTCTAGTTTCATTATTTTATTTTTTGTTTAATTCCTTACTACTATAGACTGACTGCTTCTTTTTTCTACTCTTGTACTGTCCACTTTCCTGTTAGTTAGGGCGTTCGCCCTGCAATCAGAAGGTTGTGGGTTCGAATCCCAACTGCTAGTGTCACCACTGAGGTTCCCTTGAGCAAGGTACCATCCCCACACACTGCTCCCCGGGCACCCCTCGTTGGTGGCAGCCCCCTGCTTCACTTGGTGAACGGGTTAAATGAAGAGAAAGACTTTCACATTGTTCAGGCTGTTCTGTGCTGTGGTGTGTTCACGCGTGACTATAAATTTAAAATTAAATTAAAATTAATAATGCAAAGTTCCACCCGTGGGGGGGTTATCTTAAGTTAAATCTGTGTTTTTTAAAGAACCAATTATTAAAAGATTAAGGGACTACAAGTGGTTCTGCTGCAGCATCACCACTCACACCTTTTTGGTGTCTTTGGATTTAAAACTGTGATGTGAAGCAGCACAACACACATTAGAGTGAGATTCTGTTTCCAGTTGTGTTTGGACCAAAATAGGATCAATAACCATTAAAACACATTGTGCTGTGTTGCTCCAAATAGTACTTTTAACGGGTGATGACTACTGATCCGGTCCATATATACTGAATAGTTACAATATTTTCTTATGTGCAGGATAGAATATCAGCAGTTTACAGTTTTAGTATTATTAGTGTGACATGTCAGGAATTCCACTTAAAACCTTGAAGCGTATGTCTCTGTGTCTTTCAGTGTACCAACTACAGCAAGAGGCTCCGAGGCCAAAGAGAGTCACGTGTTCACAGGAGGTCAGTAAAGGTGCATGTCAGTGTACATTTGTTTACTTGGTTCTTACGTCACTTGTACCAGACTTCAAAACAGAGCAGATACTCTGAATAACCAGGGGCTCAGTACTGTTGTGATCTGTACAATAGCATATTAAGCGTGCACTGAGCTGCCAGTTTTTGAGGTCTCCTTATGTTCATTGGCCATTACATGTATTCATTGGACTTATACAGTTTGTAGGTTCACAGTTACTGACTGTTGCCCATCTGCTGCAGTTAAATGTATTAGCCACCCTCTACTCCAGTCATCAGTGGTAAAGGAACTAAATGTAACATTCTTTAGCCATCCCCTTTTATTTCATTACCGCTGAGTTTACACCCACCAATATGCCACTGTCACGTTGGTTTCACTGCTGTGCTGAAAATGCTGCACACTTCCCAAATAATATCTGGACAGCAGTTTTCCTTGTACATAACACATGGGCTACAGCACCTATATTAGTGGAAAATTAATTATGAACAATTGCAAAAAAACAATTGCTTGTTTTTTAAATATTTTATGTAGCCGTTAAAGAATAGGCCTAAAGCAGCTGAATAAGCTGAGTAGCTGTCTTGATTGGAAGCTGGTGTAGCATACGGGGCTACACTCAAACTGGGGGACCACCATGCTACACCAGTAAGAGTCTATGTGTAAAACTCATAATTCTGCATTCGACAGTATATATGACAAAATTAAAATTGCAAGTCACTTTGGATAAGAACATTTGCTAAACACATAAAAGATTTTGCTTCCTGTATACCAGGGGTGTCGAACTCCAGTCCTGGAGGGCCGTAGTCCAGCACATAGTAGTGATTTCCCAGCTCAGAAACACCTGGTTCACCTCACCAATTAATTGTCAGGTTTAGTGAATGTGTTTCAGGAGTAGAACCATCAAACTGTGCTGGACACCCGCCCTGCAGGACCGGAGTTTGACACCCCTGCTGTATACCTTTTATTTGCAGCTAACGCTGGGGTGTATTCAGGTGATAAGTGACCCTGCACTGTCATCTGTGCTCACAACAAGTGTTTACAGTCACATAGATTCATGCTGAGTCAACCAAAGCTTGCATATTATCTTGGGACTCTTATTAAAATGAATGATGTGTTCTGCCAGCATACAAGCTAAAATTAGCATGAGCTGTCTAGCTAACAAAAAAAAAGAACATTTCAAGATTCTTTATTTGTCACGTATACAGTTATACAACAAGTAGTGTAATGTGCCCTTGAAACATCTCTGTGCAAAATAGTTACAATAAATTAAAGAGAATGAATTAGAAGTAATAAAATGTGCAGAAAACAGTATATTCAAATAAACATTACAAGTGTAAATAAACATTTACAAGTGTAATAGAAATGTAAATGTAACAGAATAGAGTATGTATTCCTGTAATTATGTTATAGCACACAAATAAAACGTATAGGAAATGTGTTTCTTCCTTTTTATTTGCATATATGCAAGCCAAGTGTTGAAGATGCACCCAGTTCACATTCTGCTTGTGATCCAGTATGATTGCGAAATCTAAAACCTCTGGAAAATGATTGTGGTCTTATTAAATAAAGAAGGTAATTATGGTAATTATGTGATAATTGTGCCAAGCCTACTCACCCTGGGCTCTTCACATCTTCATATTTAAATATGTCAAATGTGCTGCAAAAAGTAAAGAAAATTTAAATAGTAACTGGGGAAAAAAAGTGACTGATTACAGTAGATTTTACTGAATACCCTTGACATGTGCCTCTCTGTGCTCCAGGCCTAAAGTTATATAATTAAGCATAATACCAGCACTGAACCAGATTTGTACAGACTTGCCCACCCCAGATGTGATTTGGGAAAAGGCATGTAATGAGAGAAACTAATTTGTATGCTTCTGTGCTTGCACTCATTTATCTCTTTCTCTGGCTTTTCAGATCGAGAGCAGGCCCAAGTACTATGGCCGAGAGTGAGTGTGTAACTTTACTATTATCAGCGTCCTCTTCTGAAAGTGTCTGTCTGATGTGCAGAGAGTGGGTGAGATGTGTCGTTTAGCACTGAAATTAGATGTGGTGCAAGACTTTCAGATGTGTGGGTGTTAACAAGAGGGGATATGAATAAATGAGAGAGTGTGAGTTGGAAAGAGAAAGACAGTGATGTATGGGACGTATCGAGTGTGTGATGGAGAGGGTGCGTGTCCTTGGGTCTGTATTTCAGGGATGAGTGTGTAACTGCTGCTGTAACAGGCTGCCTCTTGCTAGGGGCGCCAGTGTGTGTATGTGTGTATGTGTATTTGTGCTGGACTTCAGTAGTGCATGGACTCTTTGTGCAGGTTCCATGGGCTGATCTCTAGAGAGCAGGCAGATGAGCTGCTGGCTGGAGCAGAGGGGGCTTACCTCATCAGAGAAAGTCAGCGGCAGCCTGGCACGTGCACACGCGCTTTGAGGTACACACACACACACACACACACACACACACACACTCACGCACACACACACACACACACACACACTCATCCACAAACACATTGCCTTATGAGGATTGTGCACACAGTGAATACTGATAGCAAGTATCAGTAGTACTAGTTCTCTTGCTATTAATTTTACAATTTGTATATTAATTAATTGATATTAATATGTTTTGTAATGATCTTGAACAGGAGAATCTGACTAGAGTAGGAACATCCATGAGTGTCCAGGTGTATTGTGACTGACCCAGTATAAGGTTTTTTAAAATGAATGTCTAGTGATTTACCTTATTTTTCAAGTATTTTCTTTGTTTTAATTATTTAAAATGAATAAATTGGTGAATAAGCAATGGAGGCATATAGAAGGCTTGTAAAATGACCACACTGCACTGCATTATGAGATTGTTCTGTCATATTGGCAGGGTTAGTGCTTTGTTTACGAATACTCACTCACATTGTGGGGGCTTAAAGAGATGAATGTTTTATTGTGGTTTTTGAGACGTGTCATGCTTAAAAATGAATCAGATGGGAGAGAAACTCTAGAAGAATGTCAAACAGTATACTTGCAACATCACTCAGCCTTACTGACTGTGTAGATCCAAACAAAGGAATATGGTAACGTTTCATCCTGGATATGCTACCGCCTCTTTTATGGTTACACTACATGGACAAAAGTATTGGGACACATGTCCCTTACACCAACAGGGACTTTAATGATGTTGAATTTAAATACATGGACTTTAATATGGAGTCCCCCCAGCTATAACAGCTTCCACTCTTCTTGGAAGGCGTTCTACAAGATTTTGGAGTTTCTGTGGGAATTTGTGCCCATTCGTTCATTCTGTAGAGCATTTATGATGTCAGGCACTGATGTAGGATGAGAAGACCTGGCTCAAAATCTCCGTTCCAGTTCATCCTAAAGGTGTTGGATGGGGTTGAGGTCAGGGCTCTGTGCGGCAAATCAAGTTCTTCCACACCGAACTCATCCAACCATGTCTTTATGGATCTTGCTTTGTGCACTGGGGCACAGTCATGCTGGAATAGAAAAGGTTCGTCCCTAAACTGTGTCAACTAACTTGGAGACATGACGTTGACCAAAATGTCTTGGTTTGCTGAAACATTTAGATTTCCCTACACTGGAAGTAAGGGGCCTAGCCCAAACCCTGAAAAACTGTTGTGTCCTAGTACATTTGTCCATATAGTGTACTTTCCCAGCTGTGTGTGGCTTAAGTTCCCATTCTTTTGAGTTAATTTAGAATGTGTATGTCAAACCAAATTGATATTTCACTCAGTCATTATTTACTGTGTTACTGTCATACTTTACGCATTTACGCACAGTTCCGAAACTTAGGTTATCGTCTATGGGGGTCAGACCATTTAGTGTTGACACCCCTGAAGTTTAGAACTCCTCATCCTCTCTGTCTGTTAAACACATAACATAAAAACGTATCTTTTCTGTCTTTGTGCTGTGCTTATTTTCCCACCTCTTAATCCTGTCTTCCACCTTGTACATCCTGTTACATAAAAGAGATGCTGCTTCTTGTCTTTGCCTTATGCTCTGTCTGTTAACTGTGGGATTAATGTTTAATCCGTGAAGTGACCTTGGGTTTGAGAAAGGTACTATATGAATAAAAAATGTTTTGTTATTATTATTAACAACAACAATGACATTCATCTTTTTCTGCTGCTTCTTTTGCTTCTTCTTAAATCCCACAAAACGACGCAGACATTATCTTCTATTTGTCCATTTTCCATCATACTGGTGTCAGAATGTAACTGCTGCACTTCTTACAGTGGAAATGTAATAAAGAAGATGGTAAATAAGGAGTCAAAGTCAGCCTTATCATAACTCCATATAATATCACATGTGGCTTGAAGATTACAATAAAATGGCAGTTAATATAAAGCTTATTTATTTATTTATTTATTTATTTTTCCTCAACTAACAACACCAGCCTAACTAGTCATATCATAACTTATTTAACCTCCTACCTTTTGGTACTAGTTTGGTATGAGTTTATGAACAGTTGGTTAGCTGATACAGAACTTCACTAAATGATGTTGATTCTATTACACCTGTGACTAGAGTATAAAATGATCTTAAGCTTGATGTCTGTGTGCACTCTCCAGAGCTTCTTTTGTACTATTTGTCTAGTAATGCCCCTGCATAGTTTGAAGTAATTTTATCCTTTTCTTTGACTTTGTCTGATCTGCTAGCCATGTGGATTTACACGCTAATCAGCTTTGCCAATGTATTTAATGAGTCTTGTCTTTGTCTGACAGACCAGGTTAAATCAATGAAAGCAGGGAGGAAAGGAAGATTGATTCATATATTCTGAACCAGCCTAGGTTGAATAACGCAAAAAAATTCAGATCACTAATAAGTCACTGTGTCATGACATCATTTTCCCGAGACGTATACATTTGTTTAGTTAAGACCAATAAAAAGAATGCAAATCCCCATTTGTTACCCATTATTGTAATGAGCAATATTAGTTTTATGGAATTGAAAAGAAAATCAGTGCCATCAAACCATCAACCATCAACGGAACTAATAAATATGGAAACCTAGATGCAGACACTGACAGAAATACACCCAAACACACTTGCTTGTTCATTCACAGTGCCATTTGTTTCCCCCTTTTTCCATCCACTTATTTTTCTGTCCACTTATCCTCTCCCTCCCTGTTCTTTTTCCCCAGGTTTGGGGGTCAGACTCTAAACTACAGGCTCTTCTATGATGGGAAGCACTTTGTGGGAGAGAAGCGCTTTGAGTCGGTGCATGATCTGGTCACAGATGGCCTCATCACTCTCTACATCGAGACTAAAGCAGCTGAATACATTGCCAAAATGACCACCAACCCTATCTACCAACACCTGGGCTATACCTCCTTACTGAGGGATAAAATCAGTCACCGCCTCAGCCGGGCACGTTCCGAACCCAAGAGAGTCACTTTCCAGCAAGATGACAAGGTGAGGACTAGCCAGCTGGGTTTATAAGGTACTATGAGGTTATAGTTGGAGGTTTAAGGCTGCACTGAACTGACTTTGATTTGATTCACAATACTATAAGTTCACAGTTTGATATTCTGATGATACTTTAAACTAAATTTAAAAAAAGGAAGCCTGTTTTTAGGAGGTGGAGCGCCAGAGCTGAGGGTGTTGTGACCGTGAACATGCTGGGGTGAGGTAAACTTGAGGCTAGGAGTATGTGATGGCACTGAACATGCTGGTGTGAGGTTAATCTTAATCAGATTGCCACTACAGAACCTGGATCTAACTGGTTTTGGTTATCTTCATGATGCACATTGTCACATTTTTGCATTGCAATGCCTTGTTACAACCCTAATTTTGATCTAACACAATGAATACATATATGCAAAAACATCAGCTACAATTAGTTGATGACTCCCCATATTTTGCTTTTTATGAGAGGACCCACTGAGCAGGAGCGCAATCAAGCACGAGGCTTTAGTTTTAACCAGTCAAGATGTGTTTTTAACGTGTTTAATGCATACTGCAGCATCACCGCATCTGTCCTATGCCCTCAATTCCATTCATTTCATGACACAGTATCAGAAGCACAACCATGAAATCACATGAAAAACATAAGTTTTAAGTGCCTTTTATATGTGTGGTTTACCTGGGACAAGTATGACGACTGAGGAAAAAAAACGGTAGGGCTCGTGTGTGAACAGAAGCCGACATGTTGCTGTGAAATACAGTGAAGTCTAGATAGGCAAAGCTAAATGTTTTGATGACGTTGAGCTTTTTAGTTTAGTTTTGCAAGCTAAACAAAAAGTGTATTCTGTGCACGTATCCAGGGATAAGTCTAGCCAGCTTTCAAACATGGATGCGTCTACACAGCAACACAGCATGACCAAAGCAGAATGTCTGTGTTTATCTATGGTCAGGTTTTCAGTTAAACGAGTGTTTTTTCTACATGATTAAAAAATGAAGGAGCTGTGGGCCTTGCATGCTGTGTAATGAGCTTTAAATGACCTTATGAACTTGAGCATCTCAGTACAGTTTTAAATGCTGCATATGAGGACGATGCAAAAAAGCCTGAACAGTACCAGTAAAAATGCCCTGGATATTTGAGTGCAAAAGTGGCTTATCATGATGCTTCTTTATATATTTCTCCATTCAGGTCAATGAACCTTTCAATGAATGTGACATGTTTTATTCTAGTTATCATGAGCAAGCTTTACTGACAAACATTTGTCCTCCAGCAGCATAAGGTAAATGTTAAAAAGGCATGTATCTGAGAGTTTGGACACATCTACGATGGAGTGTGATGGAGTGTCCTAGGAACAGAGTGCTGCTGTTCGCCTGAGTGGCTCTGATGGAAGATAATGGTGGCAAATGTGCTGTTGCCTCTCTCATCTCTCATACACTCCTTCCGATTCAGTCTCTCATCTCTCAGACACACTGTCTGATTCTCTGACAGATGAGTCTGTGCCTACACCACCATCAGGCTTGCACAGTGTACTGTGTGCATTCTAATCTGGTATATTTCAAAAAGAAGCGATATGCTAATTAATTATTTTTTTAATTAAATGTTCAAAAGAATTTTAGTTAAGTGACATGTTTGCGTGAGTCTCCTTTGATGATGGCAGTGCTGTAATGTGAGTTAGTTTTCTCGGATAAGCTTCTCTGAAAGTTATTTTCTGCTGATGCTAAATTCAGATTCAGAATTGCTAATGAAATGTGTTGCTTGGGGAGCTGGGGAGTTCACTGGTGGCTTTGCAGACTGTCAGTTGTTTTCGCTAATTATTTTTGCTTTTTCTGCTGTTTGCCACTAGAGGGCAAAAAAGACCAAACTGGCTGATCAAGACCGCATTTCTAAACCGCATGTTTATCTGGGACGGTTCCATTGCAAGACCACTGTTTAGTAGTTAGTAATGGAATATGAGCAGATGTCTGAACCATCTGCTGGAGTGCTGCATCTAGTGCTGGAGAATTAATATCTTTCACTATAAACCTACCATAAAACACAACATCAAAAAGTAATTGATAACTCGCGGGATAACAAAACGCCTGCCTTCTTCCTAAATTACATGTTAAGAAAAGAAATTGCAGGTATAATCAAAAGATTTTTATGAGGTTTTGAACTGTCAGTAGGAAAACTATTAAGTGTTTGCCCAAACAGAGAGAAAACAGCCTACTGGTATTATGTAATAGAGTTCCTGTTAACAAGTATTGCGTGCAGTAATACAATACAGCTTTGTTGCATCCTCTAGGCTAAGGGAAATGCAAATAAAATTCCTCTTCTCTCAGCTGCTGTGGGTTGTTGAAGGAATCTGCAGATTTGATGTTCTCAAACACTTTGATCTTGGTTTCTTAGCATTTCCTTCAGGCATAAAACATTCCTTGGGTGTCCTGCGTGCCCTGGGTAGAAAAGGTTTAAAGAAAGAAACTAATCCCTAGTTTAGGTAGTGTAATTATACATTCATGCAGAATGTAGCTGCCTGTTGCTTACACTGTATGCCAATGATGTGGCGTCTTCTCGTTGTGTTAAACTATTATGTAATAAGCTTAACATCAGTGTTTTTCATTGGAACACATTGCACATTGCTCGGATGTGAGCAGAATTAAATACCCAGAGCTGCACCCCACCAGAGCACTGCTGAGATTTGCCCAGGTGCACTTTTCAGATATGAGTGCCAGCAAGAGTTCAGGTTTGAGGCACAGATGTGCTATGTGACATCTCCTGCTGGAACATAAGGGGGCATCTAGATGGATGGAATGATGCCACAACACCTCTGAAGGTATCTGGCACCTACACGTTAGCAGCATATGCTTTAAGTACTGTATGTAACGAGGTGGGGTCTCCATGGATTGGACTAGTTTGCTTGGCATGTACCATAGTTGCTTAAAGAGATTGCAGTCTGGGGAAACTGAAGGCACCCTGAACTCTTTGTCATGTTTCTCAGAACATTCCTGAACCATTTTTGCAGTGTGGTCAGACACATTATCCTGCTGAAAGAGGCCACTGTCATTAGGGAGTACCATTGCCATGAAGGGGTGTACTTGGTCTGCAGCAATAACGTAAAACTTTAGTGTCCCCTTGGGGCAGTTTGCTTTATAGACAGTAGTCCAACACAACACATACAATACATAACAGATGTCAACAGAACACAAATAGTACAACTAATGGCATTTCAGTTATTAAAGTTTGTTTAAGGAGATATTAGCAGATGGAACAAAGGGCGGTCTATATTTATTAGTGCCACCTATTGTGAGACAGAACCTGTGCTCTTATAGAAGCCTCTGTAACTCAACACATAAAGGATGTTGAGGGTTCAAAGCAAACTGTTCTTTCGAGGTGACGCTCAAGATCGTTAAAGGGTAACACTAGCCATTTTAGAGCACAGCTTGATCATTTTTCAGTTTGTTTCTGTTCTCAAGACCAAGACTGCCAAACCAGCAAATCAGTCTTATATAAAGCAAATAAAAGCTGTGAAAGCACTCAGCCCTGAGGGGATCCAGAAGAAGATGAGTGATTATACCCACAAGACCTTCCATTTTGGAGATGTTCTGACCTAATCTGTGTCAGATTCTAATGCTTGGCTATTTTTCTGCTCCCAAAAATGTATATACTAAAATTGCTGCCAAATAAGATAAGATAACCCTTTATTAGTCCCTCAAGTGGGAAATTTGCAAACATACATCTCCACTTTGCCGGATGCCATTGTAACAAGGTAGTCAGTGTTATTCTCTTCAAGTAGTTTTAATGTTGTGGCTGATTGGTGTATATAATAATTAATTCAGATTTAGTGAACGTTGTGTGAATTGTTGTAAAACTACATGTTTTTGAGAACAGACAAAACAAGGTTTTTCTTCATGGATTGTTAAATAGAGATAAGGCATGCGGCTGACATAAGTTGCTCATTCATGGGCATTCTAAAGCTGATGTTTTAAAAGCTCAACACACTTGGAGAGGAATGCCAAAGACTAATTCTGTTATGTCAGCCAAAAGATTCTTGTGCTGGGTGGCACATGGGGTTAATGGAGTTAGGGGGAGGGCCGTCCTACCTGCCTTCTAGATCAAACTTCAGCCTACCGATAGGACCAATAAAATGTGTTGCAGTTTAGGCAACACATTTTCTGACTTGGAAAAAAAAAACAAAGCTTCCAAATACTAAATACAGAATCAAATACAATCAGCCCTCATAATGAAACATTACTTGAATGCTGTCTGTTGTTATAAGCATGATAGAATAACATACTTTCCCTTTTATTTGAGAAGATGCTCTAATGTGGATTTATTTGCATTGATAACAATAGCCAGTAATATGCACCTTGCATTAATTGATTCCAGTAACTATTAATTAACATGGAACTATTAATTTAAAAAATCAAACAAAAAGGACTATAATTGAGCATACTCAATGTGCTCAAAATTCTCAATTGAGATCATTGGTAAGGATGATGTAATGTAAAATGTAAAAAGTGCAAAGCGTCATTTGTCATACCTGAACACAGCATAGTACACAGTGTGAACAGCACAAAATTCTCTCGCCAAGTGAAGCAGTGGGGAGCCAGGAACACAGAGCCCCCGGAGCAGTGTGTGGGGACAGTACGTTGCTCAAAGTTACCTCAGTGGTGCCACTGGCAGTCGTGGGATTCAAACCCATGCCCTATTCTTATTTATAATCACAGAATTTCTTTTGAACCCATGCCCTTCTGATTGTATCTCCCTAACTACTAGGCCACTAGCGGCCCTATTTAGAGAATAATAATACTATTTTGCCAATATTGTCCATCCATATATTGTGCACCTCCATTTACCATTTTGTAATTCAGCCCTGCTGCAGTACTTTGTTTTGAGGAAATGTATTTTATGAACTATGACATTTGATGTATGACATTTCATATTGTGCACCTCCAGCAAAGATGCAGTGGCAGTGTTTTCCTACTTTGACTCACTTTATGTTACATGACATTAGGTAAAGGCCTATTGTAGCAGAACCTAACCACAACTAAACCAGAGAAAACTGTGAAATGGGAGCTTATGTCAAAATAAACTGTTGAAAAGACTTTGCTATAAAGTGCTGAAAGTACAGCTAAGAATAAGTCACCATTTATACCGAATAAACAAATATATTGGAGGTAAAAGGGAGTAAAACTTTACTGGTATGCTATAGCTGCAGATTAACATTACCACTGGTACATCGATAGGGTTTGATGCTATCTTGGTTTCATTTATTGTAATAGCTCATTGACTCACTCTACCTGTCCAGCCACTGGTTCTTAGAAGTGTTCACACACTTCTCTTTCTTCTGTAGCTGCCTGCCAAATTTCACATAGCAACATTTAGATGATGAATTGAAGCTGTGTGTCACTGTTTGTTATTTCAACACAGGGTCTCTCTGCCTAATGGACTGCGTGAATAGTTTTTGGTCTCTTGCAGCAGTATTTGTTTTTCCCACAACATACCATTTTGTAATTCAGTCCTGCTGCAGTCCTTTGTTTTGAGGAAATGTCTTTTATGAACTATGACATTTCATGTTTGTCTTCAGAAAAAAGTTTTTGTGTTATCCATCCTGTAATAAACCCAGTAACCGAGTAACTAATTAAGAACAAATTTCTTACTTATCATCACAGACTTTCTTTCATACATCAGTGTTTTTCTCAGTGAACGTGTTAAGTGTAGACCCCTATAGAACACTTTATAAAAAGGCATTGACTGCACATTTTTCTGGATTACAGACAGTGTTTTCAGAGAGTATTAAAGCATACAGGATTTTACTCTTCACTGTACTGTGTTTGTGATGTGCATAACGCGTGTCCTTGTGCTTGTGTGCACACTCGTGTATTTTTATTTTGTGCCATAGTGCTCTGGTTTTGTGTGTGTATTCAGCTGTCGTGGCTGAGGAGAATAGAGCAAGCTCTGAAAAGGAACCAGGATGCTTTATCTGTCTCTGTTGTGCTATTTCTTCACTCGCCCTTCTTCAGCAGACAAGAAGCCATCTGCCTAAGGACAAAAAGTCTTGCTCTCTCTCTCTCTCTCACAAACACACGTACACATACGTACATACATACATACAAGCAAACAAATCAAATGAAATGCAGCTTTCATAAAAAGAACTTTAGAAAGTCATGGCCATTTTGTTGGTCCAGTAGGAAGTTCTAAAAACTTCAATTTCAGGAAAAAGATTAGGCTATATATGAATAAGTTAATTTATGAATTTTAACTCACACTCACTTGATCACTCTTAGTTTAAGTAGAAAAAAATGAAACACATCCTATGTAAGTACATTTAATGAAATATTTAATGATGGTGCTGCAATACAGCATGTTTACTGATGTGAGAAGCAGTACTTCATGTATGCTAAAGAAAAGCGTTAGTGCATTGCAGCAACACTTGCATGTTCTTGTTTTAATGTTACTGGTTAATTCTGTACTGATACACAGGCCTGGATACACTGATGTTCAAAGCACTTAAGCTTCATTTCTGCAAAAACACTTAACACAACCATAATTGAGACCATATTCAGATGGTATAAGGACAAAGTACACAAAACCTTAAATAAATCAGGAATTTATTTTATTTATTATTTAATTATTATTAGTCCAAACTTTGACACTGACTCTGGTATCAGAAAGGGTCTTCCAGTTCATTCGTGTAAGGCGTGCTTATCTCCATGGCCTGCAGAACTGTGAGGCTGATGTAGAGCTCTGCTGGCTTCACTGTAGGTGGCGTCACCTGTTCTGCCCCCCTGACGCTCCGGCCCAGCCTCGCCGGACCGAGGTCAGCAGCAGTAAAATCACAAAGCCAGTTTAACCTGACCACCATGCTCAGCAAACACTGCTATGCCAGAAATCCACTGCTCTTCAGCTTTGCATTGCAGCTTTAGATTTATGTTCTGAACCCTTTAATGCTGAGGAAAAAAGCAGCTGTTTCTGCCTGTTAATCTACTCCTATACTTTCATAATGTGAATTTTCTGTGCTGTTATCCCCACACTCACTCAAAAACTTGTGCATCCACCAAGAAATGTAGCTTTGTGCTTCTTCGATATAGTGAAAAAATTATAATGGAACAAAGAAAGCCATATTACTGCTGACAAAAGACATCGCCAAGGTCTCCATACGTAACGCCAGTGAGACATTAGTTGAGCTGGGAAATGTGTTGGAAAAAACTGCAGTTAGAAAACTGTTTTCTATTTGTCTCTTGTTAGGGAGCCTTTTTCCTCATTTTGTCATTTGGAACCATTTCCTAGAGATTCTGAAGTTCTATCTAAAGCTTCAGCCAAAATTAGAAATGTGTGTGCTTGTGATGTGTTTCATGAACTCACAGCCTTTCTGATGTTAATTGATTTATAATCTGAGATCCATCATTCAGTCTTCAACTTCATCTATTGTGTCATTAAAGACTCTTTGACTCTGCTAGAGTCTTTTGTGCCCTGCCAGTGAATGGCAGTAAATAGACAATACAGCACCCTTTATAATTGTGCAGGATGTTTTTGACAGAGGTGCAGACGGTGCTGCTGGCCTTGGTAACTACCCCCTGCCGTGTATGGGCAGTGGTCCACCAGTAAAGCCCCCTCCCTAAGCTGGGCTGGGGTTTTAAGCACCAGGGGATTACTTTGTGAGGTAAGATTACAGCCGTAATCTTGCCCAGTCCGGAGCGTGTCATTTGGATTGGGGATGTGTGAAAGGATGATGAACCATAGTGGGGTGCTGGAGGAAGAGCATTGCTCAAAACAAGTAATAACAATTATATTTTGTAATGAGTGTGCTATAGGCTCAGAAAGAATGAACCATGTCTGAAGTACTCTAACAGACACGTGGCTCATCCTGCACAAAAAAGTCTAGACCTAATTGATCCTGTCTTTGAAAGCTGCTCAGCCATGCTGAATAGCACTGACAGCCCCTCCTCGTCTTCTGTCCTCTCTCATAGCCTATACCAGTAGTCTGCACAGTTTTTTATGACAGACTCATCATTGTCTGTGTGGGAGGCAAGGGGCTATTTAATTAATTTACGTTGTTTTTATTATTTTATGTATAGCATGCAATTTGTGTGTTTTATAGTGGCATTTCAGACATGTTTTCACACATAGTATATGAACATACCATTCATATGGGCTTGCATAGCAAATGTTTACAAGGGTACGTTCTTTATATTTATTTTGACCTGATACTGAGAAGAAAAAGAAAGGCTTAGGTTCTCCAGGACAATGCACTTAAGGGCACGTGTTACCTTTCATGGGAACTCTGATTAACTCTGATTAGTTCTGTAATTGCTCTTTTTTTTTTTAAAACATATTTAACTAAGTATTAATTCAGATTACAAAAAAACCTGAATAATAATAACTTACAAATATGTCCTGCACCATTCTCTTATCCCCTCCCTGTGTCTCTGCCCTTCTTTGGCAGTGTTGAATGAGTCCCATTGTGTGAGGCACACTCCAGCCCTCAGGCAGCCCCTTCCCATCAACTCCCCCCTCACACCACCGCCCCCCTCCATGTGCAGAGCAGGGCAGCTCACCCTACTCAGTATTGCCCCCACAGCTGGTCAGTGGAGAAGCAGCACGGCCACAACGGTGCTGTTCAGCTGCGGCCACCTCACTTCTCGCCTTCTCCTCTACTCCTCCAGAGGAGATGCAGACTCTTCAGGATCCCAGGGGCCTCCCAGTGCCCACAGGGAGCGAATTGGCCCCTTTCAGAGCCAAGAGACAAGAGCGTAAGCGGCAGGAGCTGCTGGCCCTAGCTCTAGGAGTGAGGTTGGGGAGTAAGGGCACATTGCTCTGGAAGCCACTAAAGCTCTTGGCTTGTCCACAGATATCCACATCTCCAGCGGGCAGACGCAGCGCACTGAAGGATGGACCTGAGAAACTCTGCAACTATGAGAAAGTCCATAATTTTAAGGTGAGTGCCAAGCGAGCTGATTAATACTTGTCTGCTTGTCTGTATATCCATCATTAAACAGTAATGTAGTAATGGGTGCTTCAAATCGACAAAGCTGTAAATCTATTAACAACAGTATTGATGGGGAGGGATTGATCCCTGAACTCAGGCGCTAACAGCCCCTCTTTGGGAGTATGGATTTATGGATCTACCTGTTTTGCGTCATTGAAAACTCCAGCACATGAAGAGAAAGGACATAGTCTGATGAATCATCACTGTCATTTGTGGTCATTTCGAATCATGACAATGAAACTGCCCTGACATGCCACCTGTAAGCCTTCTCTATTCACACAGTGCTATTCTCCTATGAGAAGGGCAGACGTGGATTACTACACACCCAAACCTGACGCTCCCTGATTTGGTTCTCACATTGTTTTTCATTTCACAATAATGAAGAAGAGCGTCATTACTGTCATCATCACGGGACCAGCTTTCTTAGAATGTTACTGCGGCATGAAGCTAGAATTGGATGTTCTTGTGTTTTTACCCCGGCCTTTATTTGTGTCTTAGCTCGAGGGCATATATGAGAACATTTTTTACATGTGACTCTGCTCCACACTGGCAGCAGATGCTAGATGGGTTGTTTCAGATTGTGAAATTCAAGTGGCATGTTGAAAAATCAGGCCTGCACCACAGCAGGGGGTAAACCCAGACCTCCCCCTGTTATCCCCCCTGCTGGGAGCTGTGCTGTAATCTTTGTTTACTGACAAAATTGCTCAAGCTGGATGGCAAGGGCCTACTGTCCACTGAGACTCTGTATGTTTGCTACTGATTGCAGTTTGGCACCTGATTCAGATAAATTTTGCCCTTAAATTATAAACATACAAAGTGAAGATGTTTTCAGTTCCAGTCTCATGTTTCGTTAATGTTCACTTGCTGACTCGTTTTGCTAAATATTTACATGCCCAGAGCTTGTGTACAGCTGATCAAACAAAAGGCAGACATTTTTTGATTTGAGTTTATTCTTTGGAGTCAGTTTGTATTTGGTTGATGCTTCAAAAGTTTAAAATCATTGTTTGCAACAGCCAATATGAATTTTTTGCTAGGGATTATGTTGCTTCTGGAGCTCAAATAAACAGCAGAAACTTGCTTTCTTCAATGATGGAAATATTGTAGCACTTGTGTGAAGATAATCATATTTTTCTGTGGTATAGGTTTCTGGTAATTACCTCTTTTTATTTTTTGTTTAGTTATCTTCACAAAAAGTGTTTGGTTGTTTGTTTTTGTTTTTGTTACATTTACTATAATGGAGTTTTGTGTACACATTCTTTTTATGTAGTAAAACACAGGATAATTCCTCCAGGGTTTCCCTGTAGCTCATTCCATGGTCTTACGCCCTAGGTTGCTAATTATCATTATATTATTTGTGACATTTTCACCAGTACTAGGTTGTGCATCTTAATTATGAGGAAGCTCTGAGCTTATTTATTGAAAACCTTTTGTGTCAAAGATGACTGAGATACGTATATGGCATCAAAAGTCAAATATGGGCACTCTGACTGGTCTGCAGCTCTGTAGCCCTATGCGCAGCAAGCGGAGATGCAGTGTGTTATAACACTATTCAATTATAGCCAGCATGAACTTTTTTAGTAATATGAGCTACAGTAGCTCTTCTGTGTGTTCAGAACAAACAGAATAGCATTCGCTCCTCACATGCCTCAGTGAGCCTTAGGTGCCCTTGGGTCTCCTTGTTCGGACTCGGTCTTCACTTGGACTCAAACCTCTTTGGATTCTCTCCTGACTTAGACTCAAACCTCTTTGGACTCTATCTTGCTTTGGACTCAACTATATCTGGACTTGGGCTTGTCTTGGACTAGACAAAGACAGTCTTGACTACAGCTGTACCGCATACCTGGAACACCCCTTGTCAGAGTTGCTCAGATGCTTCATCCAACACATCAACCTCATGAACTGAGTTTTCACTTGCTGCCAAATACGTCCCACCCCTTGACGGGTTCCACTGCAGTGAGATAATCAATTCATTTCACCTGTCAGTGGTTTTAATGTTGTTTCTGACTGGTATACAAGACTACTGTATATAAAATGTCTAAAACAATTAGTATGATATCCAAACTTTGAACAGATTCCATACATTTGAATGCTAATGTATGTAGAAGGGATAGTTCCTCTGGAGTTCCTCTGGAGACCTTTTGGTTGGGTCACTTTTTATTGCCTTTTATATAAATGTCACTTCAGAATTTCTGCAGAGCATTTGTCAGTGAGAACAGTGCTGGTGAGAGTGAAGTCACTGAGTGTGTTTGTGTGTCTGTGTGTGAAATCTGACTCAGCGTCTGTGCTGTCTGCTCTGTAGGTACACACCTTCAGGGGGCCACACTGGTGTGAATACTGTGCCAACTTCATGTGGGGTCTCATCGCCCAGGGTGTACGTTGCTCAGGTAACTTAGATCTCATTTACAAAACTGACTTTTAAACAACTATCCATTGAAAGTTTATTTAGATAACCACCTGTGCTTTTTTATGACATTGTTCCAAAGATTGATTCTCCACCTTTAGTTTTAACAGTGTATCATACAACAGACATGAACTCTACATTTTATGAAACTGTCCTGGTCGAGTACAGATTTAAAAAGGAATAGTTAATATTGAATTGCTTAATGAGAAAACATACCATCAGAATGATCTCTGCTGCTGTGGTAACGGGGCCGTTTGACTGTAGATCTGCCCCCATTCACTCAATCCCAAACATAGGCTGTTGGGCTTGTAGGAAGCTGCAACTGAGCTATTACAACGAGGGAATATAGCATTCCTGACTGACACCTGGTCCAGACCAGTCCTCCTGCTCACCAAGAACTATTTATAGTGGCACAGAAGAAAAATGAGGAACACACCCATGTCCTATTACGCACAAACTGTATCAAAGCAATAAAAACTGGCTCAGCGCCAAATCTTTCTTTCACACACACATGCACACAAGCACACATGTTCCATCACGTTTAATGAGAAAGGCCTCCTTTTCTTTTGAAACTTCATAGAACGTCTGGATTTGTATAAACATGGTGATGCAAAAAAAACCCCCAGACATTTCTATCAAGTGAACGTCTATGTTCCCCAATCATTTTTAAAACTTAAATCTACACTTCATTTAAAATTCACAGAGAATAATGATAATTGTCCACATTCCTCATTGCTATTCAGAAATATTGTTGCTGATGTTGAGCCTTTCCCTCACTCTCTGTCATGTTTCAGTTACTCTTAATCTATAGGTCATTATGTAGAGGGAAACTATGTGAAACTGGGTTCGTGTAATAAACGCCTCTTAGTCTCAAGCTCATGCTCTTACACAAACAGTGGCTCGTGTTATCAAGAGATAACTTTGGTCTTAACACACTGAGGAGCCAGACCCTGTGCAGTCACAAGGCTTTATGTGGGATTTGATTGGTTTTCAGCTGGTTTTAAACACAACTTGGGTCTTTATCTTCACACAAGAGATACCCTTGTTGGTGTCTGGGCCCAAGGCGAGATGTGGTATCATCAGACATGCTTGGACGCAGAACTGTTGTGAACGTAGCCCCAAAACAAAGCAGAGGGACACAGAACACTTTTCTTTTCCTTTTCTCTTCTTTTCTCAGTGGCTCAAAAACTGAGAAAGGGAGGAGTGCGGGCAGGCCAGAGAGACAGTAAAAACTGTCAGAAAGAAAAACAAAGACATAAATAGACATTAGGGCTGTTAGTCAATGAAATTCATAAGTTGTTAGAATATAAAATCACTCAAATTAGAACTGAAAATAACTGAAAAACTAGGTTAATTTATTTTAGGGCAAAATATGGGTGCCAATTAATATTCTTTGTGCTCTTTAGGGACTGACCTATTGGGAAATGTATTTTTGCTGCAAGATATGGTACAAAAGACTGGCAACATCAGCCCTGACAGACACATAGAAACAATCATTGCTTCCAATACTAGAGTTCCAGTCATATCTAGCTAGTGGCTATTTTGCACAGGCATCGCAGGCCTGCATGTGGATACAGATGTAAACATATAGGGTCACACCCACTGACTGTGACACAAATAGCCACACATATGCATAAAGGCATCTTGGGAAACACATCACTCACTGTCCCATGGTGTCACTGCATTAAAAGCACTTGGCCATCTATTCCCACGCTCTCTTTTACCACCCAGCTTGGTGGAGGTAGTCATTCTGACTCACCTGTTTTCATCCCTCCCCCGAATTTAGCAGCCAAAAAAGCAGACACACTCACACACATAATGCACACTCCCCATTGTGATTCCCAGGAGTGTCTGCTGCTCTGGAGACACTAGGGTGATGGCCTCATGACCTTTTGACCTGTGTCCCTTTGCAGACTGTGGTCTGAATGTGCATAAGCAGTGCTCCAAGTTGGTGCCCAGCGACTGCCAGCCAGACCTGCGGCGCATCAAGAAGGTTTTCAGCTGTGACCTCACCACGCTGGTTAAAGCTCACAATACGCCGCGGCCCATGGTCCTGGACATGTGCATCAAAGAGATAGAGAACAGAGGTAATGACTTTTCAACCATGACCCTCAGGCCTCTTTTCGTCTTCACTGTGCCAATGGGTTGGATAGTGTTACAGGAAAGGAAAGACACAGTCGTATGCAATACTTAGGGGACTGCTGGTTAGAATTACATGTTTTGTTGATTTTCAAAGTGAAAATAAGTACAGAGAACCCATCTTTGCCAATGTTAATGCACAGTTTATTTTCTGAACTTAATACAAAGTGTAGCTAGTTAGCTACTAATATATTGTAAACTGAGTGTATGACAGTTCATTAAATAACATTGTTTCATGATTTTGCGTATTCATAGATGTTAATGTTTACAGATACAGAATAAAACAAATTATACATCATGCTGAATAGTCAGTAGTCATCAGGTCATGTTTAGTTACTGTTGTGTACTGTATCTTCACATAACCAACTACACCAGCTAGATTACCGTAATGCTTCTATGTATTATATAAAAAAATACTGAAGCATTATAAATATGTGGCTCTTCTAGCATCAGCTTTCTTTTTTCTTCAGCTTGTTTGTTTCCTTTCACTCTCAGTGGAATAGCTCACTGAGCGCCTGGCCAGTAATGCTGCAAATCGATTACTGGTTTATCCAAGTGTAAAACACCAGAGAAATGTGGAAGTGGTACCCAACATGTGTGCTTCACTTTTTTCACAGTTTCTTTAACTATCTCCCAATTTAAAAAGGTTCCTTCACTTCTGTTCTATCTTGTAATTTCTTAAATTTAATGAAACATCAAACACATTATTGTAGGATGTTATGCAGTGTGAAAGAACTGTATGTCCTGTATGACATTTCTCTTTATTATAATTTTATTTCTCACTAACAGTTTGTCCCTTTGGCAAACCTTGAGCTATGTGCACTGTTTTGCTGTGTTAAGGGCTGAAGTCAGAAGGGCTCTACAGAGTGTCTGGCTTTACAGAGCATATAGAAGACGTAAGGCTGGCCTTCGACAGAGGTGGGTGTGCAAAAAAGAATGAATCTGATGTAACCACTATGAAACTATGCTTCCAGTAGTTTCCAGGTACTGCAGGAAATGTAATGTCTGAACTGAATTGAGGTTGGATTCCTTGTGCATTTCAGCCAGTGCCACACGATTCAGGGACTACAGAGCAATATGACAGGTACTTGTTATTCTGATCTGCAGACGGAGACAAGGCAGACATCAGTGCCAGTGCCTATCCAGATATCAACGCCATTTCAGGAGCCCTGAAACTCTATTTGCGGGACCTGCCCATTCCGGTCATCACCTATGACGTCTACTCCAAATTCATACAGGCAGCCAGTAAGAGTCCCATAAACACTTCCCCAAAGGGGATAACACCATACCCTGACAACCACATGCCATAATTTCAGTGTCTTTGCTATCATGTAGATAAATATATCTCTTACTTATTTCTTACTTGTTTGTGGAGATTTCCCTGGGTATTAAGTTGAGCTGGATGAATTTGTATCTTCATATTCATATTTGACTGGCATGTTTGTCCTGTTTGTGCAGTAGCATCTAACATAACAGTGCCACACACATTTATACACCACCTGGTAGTAATGTGTTCTCTTGTTGTTTAATGGCAGTTGTTAAACAGCTTTTAGATGCATTCCCACTCTCTTCTAGCAGTAGTAATGCATCACCCTATGTAATCATCCAATTGCAATGTTTCACCGTACACATAATCACATGCCCATTTGGAAGACATTGCCCAACCCAGCTTTGAATGTTCCATGTAAGGCAGTTTGGATGGAACTTACCACAATTTTCCCCTTACCTCCAATGTACTCAATCAAGCAAGACATATTGATTGATTCAAGTTTGCTTCTTTATTTCTGCACTGGATAGAGACCTGTGTCATCAAGATTCTCTCTAACTTTTTCTCCATTACCTTTACTTTTAGCTACATTAACTCCAGTGTAAAAGTAAAGAAAGACACTCTTGTCAGTAATTTTTTGTCTTAATGTCATCATTTGAGGTAAGGGGAGAATTATGCAAAATCTTGTGTTGAAGTTTTTATTTAAGACTTTCTAAATACTGAGAAATGTTGCGCTCTTGTGCAGAAATAAATGATCCTGACGCCAGGCTAGAGGGAATCCACGATGGTCTTCTACAGCTTCCTCCTGCCCATTATGAAACTCTCCGCTACCTGATGACCCATCTAAAAAGGTGCGACTCATCTCAGTTTTACACACCAATGTAAAACTGAAAAAATAATAAGAAAATAATACAATTTTATGTAATATGGCTAGATCAGGTTTCCCTTTGTGTATTTTTGACTAGCTAATATATATTTTTGACTAGCTAATTATGGTTTCCTCATGGCTTCTCCTGTGTGCTTCTCTAATGGTGTTTTACACTGATCTAATGAGAACATTAAAAAAGCTCACTCTTTGCGTTTTACACCAATGTTCAGTGCACTTCTGTTTTGCCCAGATGTATACGTGCTTGTCAGGTTGTAACTTATGACCCACAGCCTATAGCCAATAACCAGTAGCCTATAGTCAGTAAGCAGTGGGCTTCTCTGGTATGCACTAACCTGTCCCACTAGGTTCCATACATTTTCTCATGAAAGGAAAAACAGGTAGTCTGTCTCTCTTAGCACTTTTTGACATATTTTAAACGCATTCTCTTCACCTCTTTTTATTAGGGTCACCACGTACGAAAAAGACAATCTAATGAATGCGGAGAATCTGGGAATCGTCTTTGGGCCTACTCTGATGCAGCCGCCGGACCAGAACACACTCGCCAGCCTCAATGATATGAGGCACCAGAAGCTAATCATCCAGTTATTGATTGAGCATGAAGATATCCTGTTTTAAACACATCATGTGTACAGATTTACGTACTTTTGAGAAGTACTGCAGATGCAGATGGTCGGCATTTGCACGTCTCTGAAGTGGTCTGTGGTGCATACAACTTACTGTGACTGCATTACATGCTGAATTCCACCAAATGTGTTACAAACCATAAACAGTAGTGTTTTATACTCAGAATCTGATCTTGAGATTTCATGAGTCACTGTGCAATCCTGATCAGTACAAATGCTCTTATGTTATTTTTTTATATGTATTGATTTATGTGATCCCAAGCAGAGCAAAATCATTCGAGGAATAGTAGCAGAATATCTTAATTGTTTTTATAAATCATTTGTATGATAGTTACATTTTGAAGAGTACAGTTTTCCCAGGAATGAAATAAATAAAATTACAACTTGGTTCCACTTTCAGTGTGCTGCGCTGATAACAATTTCGCGGTTCAGTACGACTGAAAAAGTTGTTAATTGCTGTAATAAGGCTGGAGAATATGTACACATTTGTAACAAGACCCAGTATAAAGCACTTTTTTCTTTGCAGAGTGTAAATATTTTCATCCTTCAGTTTTTCTGCATTAAGTATATAACCATGAACCTAATTCCCAAATTCCCTTGTATTTTTTTCCAGAGAAACTGAAAAAAAAAACAATGATAACAATGATTCAGTGTGGTCCCTGTGTGCCTGTACATACTCTTGTAGATTATTGCTTGTTTCAATCTAGAGGCTGGTTCCCATACGGAGCATTTTGACCGTCTCAGACTGTGATGAAGGCGAGTGGGCCTGAAAGAAGCAATCACAGCTAGTTCTGTTGCTTTTGTCTAAGTCTGTTGAAGTTGTTTATTTGATATGAGACCTTTCTACAATTTTATTTTATGAAAAATATTTTCTGTGAAGAATGTAATTATGATTGTAATTTATCAAATACGGATTTATTAAATTATGTAAACCTGGTTTACTAATTTAACTTATATTGTCTTTTTTGTGTGCATACTGTCCTTTGCTAAGAGTATTCTTATGCAAACAAAAAAAACCCACTATGCACTGTATTATAAAATTAATATTTTAAAAATACTATTACATATTTGTGTGGTATGGCAGCTTGCTTTGATGAGTGCTGGCAGCCTGTTCTGGGAGTAAGTTAACATACTTGTTCGTGATTCATGTTCAAAGCAGGTGAAATAGTTAGTGTTCATTAGTGTTGAATTTCGCCGCAAACAGAGTCATGGTGCCCATACAGCAGTGAGGTGGGGCCTGACTGTTTCAAAATACTGGGGTGTGAAGCAGCTTATGATGTTTTGTCAAGCAAATCAGCTGGTATGCCCGAAGGCACTAGTGTGGTGGTGTGTATACATAGGTAGACAGTGTATACTTATCTCTGATTTAGAGTATACACACCCATACGCACAACTGCACTCTATGTGAATAAATGCATGTGAAAAAAATAGCTGTTCTTCTCATGTCTTGGTATGATATCAAAGTTTATATTCATGCTTTTATAAAAGATTGTATAAATCTTTTATTTACAAAGTAGTTTAGCCAGAATTTGGCCTCTGAAGAATATCAAGTGTCTTTAATTGTTAAAGATTGGCCAAAATAACACTCAGTAACACTCATCTGGAGCTGTGATTGGTCACCCTGTCAAGAACACTGATTGTTTAGAAGCTTATTTGCATGTTGTGACGGTATTGTGCAATAATATGTTTATAATAACATTTTTTTTCATAGTGTTGATAGTGTATGTTCACAGTGTGCAGTCACACACATACACATACATTGGAATAGGAATCCCTTAGGTGGCACATTATATCCACCCATTCACCCTTCTAGACGCCACCACGCCTGTGCCCTCAGGTGACTTCTTTTCACAAAGTGACAGCAAGACAACCTGAACCCAGGCTTCGGAAGAGCTGCCAGAGTGAGGGGACCAATGAAAAAGACAGTGGGAGGTCTTACAGCTTCTCAGAGGTGTGTGAGCAGAGAGTACGCAGTAAACTGTATCATTTACAAGTTTAAGTTGTCATTGTGTCATGCTTGCTAGGGTTTCTCTGAGGACTACTCTGCTGAATAGGCTGATTTTTAGACTCTGGGGCTGAAACAGGAGAAACAGCCTAGTCACACCACTTTGACGTCGCTGCAAACCTTTATCCGTATTTGGAGGTAAATACTGCAAAGAAAATCCACTTTCTCTTAAAAGGAATTGCTTTGCAGTCTACTTGACTATAAATAATGTTTGATGTACAGGATTTTAAATGTAATTGTGAATTATGTTAAGGTGGATTCAAGAAGATCCAAAGATGTCAGACAGCTATAATTGGTGGAAGTCCTTAACTGGCAGGAAGAAAAACATCCTGAAAGAGACTGTCATTCAACAGGAGGCAGAAACCGGAGAAGACAAACCTCCTGTCAAACAAGAGAGCCAGAACTGCAACCTGCTGAGCAATGAGACTTATGACGACTCCCAGCTGGGGCCTGCCTTCGACGAGAACACCTGCAGGAGGAACCTGAGGGTCTCTCGGTCTGGTCGGTTTAAGGAGAAGAGGAGAGTCAGGGGGACTTTGCCGACCAGCTACACCACCACGGCCAAGTAGACCTGCTAGAACTGGAAAAAAGAGAGAGAAGGAGAGAGAGACACAGTGAAGATGGACTGGACCACAGAGCTGGACTCCAGCCCAGTGCTGATCAGTGGACCAAAATGTTGGTGTGTTTTCATGTTTTGAACTGGACACCAACCTAATTCAAAACATACAGCATTCATTTGGCATTCATTTATCCAAAGTGACTTACAATTTGAAGAAACTGTTTCAGGACCATGTGAGAACTAGAGGGGAGTACTAGGTGCTTTATGAAGAGAGCAGAGCAAGAAGATAGGTAGTGCATCGGGCAAAGAGATCCTCTCTAATGAACTGTCTTCTTATAAAAATGTAAATGAAGATATAATTACATTTTTTCTAAATTCAACTTTTTTTTATTACATCAAAAGTGTTGGTATCGTAATAGACTACTCATGATTCATCTGTTCAGCAGGCTGGTGGGAAACAGCAGATTTGTGGTTTACACGACTACTGCCCAGATTATGTTATGGTGCTGGTTTGCTGTCTGTTTGGTGGCTGGGTTGTCAGTGAAATGAAAAATGGGCTAAAAGCCCTAAACTCAGTTCTGCTCCAGAATCCTGGATCCACCAGCAGCCACTGGTCTCCTGATTCATTAGACAAAGCAGTGGATTCATGGACGGATATTCCTTTATTCTACACATTTTAACCGGCAAGACAATTACTTGATATAAAGGCTTTTAAAACCCTTAACCCACATGCTTTTGTCAGTCCAGGTTCACTGCTTGATTATAGTCTCTGAATATGGTGAGCCACTTATTTATTATTCAATGGGTGATTTGCTTCTTGTGCAATGGTTTACATGAAGGAGATTTAAATGTTTTGTGCGATTATGATATGTGACATGATTATGCATTGTTTACATCATGGTGATGTAAAGTCTTGTAAGTCAGTTGTTTAGTTTCCTTTTAAATTAGGCTGTGCAACTGTGATTTATTTTCTATGAACAATTTTATATGAATAATTGTTTTGAATGTAGGTCTGAGTTTAGTATCAGCCTTTAGTATCAGCTTGTTTCAGAGACATGGCCACATGCCCAGCCTTTGTGCTGGTACCCCTATTGTTTAAGGGCAGTGCTGTGCAGGGAGGCTGTACTGCAAACACAGGTTGTGTAACACTGTCATAAAGTGAAAGAATGAACCATTAAGCAAGAGTGCTTTGATATGGTAAATGGAAAGACACCGTAGGCCAGTTGATCCTGAAGCACAGGTAAAATACTTCCCTATTGTCTTGTTTAGATGGGTGTATATATATATGTGTGTGTGTGTGTGTGTGTGTGTGAGTGAGAAGGGTTTTACCTATGCATCAAGTTCACACCATTTTAGGTGAAATGATACACAAGATTTTATTAAGTCTGTTACTGGTTTTCATGCACCCAATTAAAAAAAGACGCATCTTGTCACAGTCTTATACTTTTAAAGAAAGCTTGTGATCCTTATTCATGTTTAACACACCATACTAAACATCAGATGTGTAAAAGTCCAGTAATCACAAATTTACCAAACAAAAGGCACAGATGCCATATTACTCTTTTACATATTAAATTTGTATAATTAAACCTGTTAAAATTGTTAAATGGGATGAGCCCATTTTTTATTTGGGGAAAAACTAACAGCACATTTTCCATAATATGCATCTGATGGATAGAACATTAAAAGTGACAATGTTCTTAAAAAAGGTCTGGATTTGAATTTGTACCTTCAAGAATCAGCACCATCTACTGAGTATAGTGTACCACCTGCTGGCCATATCCAAAATGACCACTTAATCCAATTAAATACAATGTCCAAAAGTATCCAGACAGCCCCTTCAAACAGTACATTCATCTTATTTTATCCAGTGCTGGCACAGGGATTCAACTGCACGCACTCTGATTAGAAAATCTTCATAGAAGACCATCGACATGAGAATGGGGAGTTCTGGAGCAGCAGCATATGAGCCCAAACTTCCCATGCCCAATGGCATACATTGGCCAGAGGGCCAGAGGGCTCTAGAGTAGTGGTTCCCAAACCAGTCTTGAAGTACTCCCTGGCCAGCACATTTTAGTGTTTTGCCTGCTCCCATCACACCTGATCCAACCGATCAGTTAATCCCAAGCGCTTCTTGAGTTCAAGGTGGTGTGTAAACACAAAAATCTCCAGGATTGGTTTGGGAACCACTGCCTTAAGTTGGTGTGTTCTGACTGTGATCCACAACTGATAATCTAACATTAACGGATTGATGGATGGATAGAAATAAAATCACACACAAATATATTCCTACATATAGTTCTCATCCCAGCAGAGTAGAGGCTAATCTCTACTTCCCTCTTTTTACCCTTGATTTCAGTAGAAATCAGAAGTGTCTACAAACATTGATAGTCTTGACCGTGTCCAGTGGGACTCCTCAACCAGAACTGGAACATAAACTGTACACCCTCCCACACACACACACACACCACCAACACACCCCTTCACTGAACTTCCCTCTACTACCTAACACATGCATATATATATTTTCCGCCTTAAAAACTCAACTTTATCTGTAAATACCCTTCTATTTATTACACTGCACATTCTCTGTCCTACTGCTGCTATATTTGCACAATCATATTTAATGCTATCTACCTCTGTTCTGCATTTCTGCATGAAACTCTCTGCTGCTAGAATACAGAATCTGTCATAATACTGTATTCTTTCTTACTTGTACTGTAGCTATTGTTGACTGCACTAAATGTTGTCTTGTCTGGTTGTTTTGTTGCTCTCGTGTTTTTCTGCACTCTCTTTTGTTCTGTCTGCACTTGTGGTCTTGTGCTGTTTCTGTTCTGCTCTCGTGTTGCACCATGGTCCGGGAAGAACATTGTCTGGTTTCACTGTGTATTGTGTGTATATGGTTGAAATATAAAACTACTTGACCTGACTTGACCTACAGCAGTAGAAATATCTTAAAAATGTCACAAATAAAATGTTTTAGTTTTCATAAAAGTTAATACCATTCTGAATGAACACACTTTATAGTAAAAATCAAACAAAGAAACAACAACAAAAAAAAAAACAGCAAAAGTATATCTTTGGCTGAAATATCCCGTATTTTTCTGGTGTTCCATAAGTCAGCAGGCGCTTCAGACAAAACACAATGGCCTACACCGCTCCTCAGTGCATGGAGGCTAGAGTTCTGCCATACGTGTCATACATATTCCGCAGGGACCACATACCTATTCATATTCACTCTAACAGGAATCTCCATTTTCAAATACTGCATTATATTGCATTACACTTTAAACACGTCTCTGAACATCGATAAAGCAATGAACTGTATTGCAACAAACTGAATGTCTTTTATAGTTCGTCGTGTTTGTATGTGAATTCTCGGGCAGATATAAAGCCATCTTCGTCCTCGTCTTCTTTCTGAAAGATGTCCTCCACCATTGCCTCATGATGGGTGTCATTGGCGGGGTACCCATGTCTCTCGAACTCTTTCCGTAGATACTCTTTCACCTGTAACGCATGTTTTGTAGGTTATATTTAAAACACAAACACTTTAACAAAGTGTTCTTTGGTGGTCAGTTAGTGTTGACTGAATGTACTGGTTTCCTTGTCTGACAAAGTGTGTGGCCTAGTCACTGAAATATAAAAACCATGTACATTGATATCACACCTCTGATTTGGAGAGCTTCCAGTCATCATTCAGGTCCATCTCCTGGAAGGACTCGTGTGACCTGGGGCCATTCCTGATTTCCATGAGCTCAATTTCAAAGATGAGGGTGCTCTCTGGTGGGATTTTGCCTAAAACAAAAGGCAGTGCACAGACATAAATGTTTATAAGTTTAGTTGCTACTGTATCTTACTCCCAAGTCATTCTTTTGGAAATTGGAAATACACTATTAAACCCACCTTTGCCTTCCTTGCCGTAACCAAGAGATGGGGGGATGACTAGCTTCCTCCTCTCCCCTGCACACATTTGCTGAAGCCCCTTGTCCCAGCCTTTGATCACTTCCCGGATCCCTAGAGTGAACCACACTGGGTTCCTATCAGCATGCTGACGACTTTGAAGAGCAGAACATGAAGGTCAGATTAATATGTAAATGGGAGTGAAGGAGTGTGTATGTGAGAGAAATCACTGCTCATCCACTGAACTGGTTGCAATCACTTTTAAAGCCCAAAACACCCATCACATTAGCTAAAATGTTAAGTATATATGTATACTAAGTATATATGTCATGTTAGCTTTATAAAGTTAGATTAATATTACGAAATTTGTGAATTGACTGAATATTATTGAATCTCATTACCATATATATATATATATATTTTTTTTTTTTCCCCCTATTGTCTTAATATCTTTTATTCTGTCTTGTTGCGCTGAGCATGCTAAAGACAGTTAAGTGACTGAAGCTCATAACACTAAGCTGAGTACGAAGAGCATGCATTAAAGTTCCTGAACTTCAGAACTTGAGGTGCATTACCTGGAGTGGAACATCGTGCCATTACTCTCCAGAAACCCTTCATAGTGGACTAAGAGCATGTCTCCGTACTTTGTTTTTCGGTGACACAGAAACGGCTTGTACAAAACTTTGATTTCCACCTCTGGCTCTGGAAGTTTTGCTCCATACCCACAAAAGAAGGATGCAGAGAGAAAGCACAGCTCCAAGATTGTTTTAAGAGACATGACATCTGGCACCATGTTCTCTGCACAACCACGCAGGGAGCAGGAAAAAGTAATGTAACGTTAACAAGCCAGACTGTGTCGACTACGTGGCATTTCAAGTTTTCCTAAAGGCTCCTTCTTCTTCCCAAATAGTCCCATGTGTGTGTGGGGGGGGGAAACGCAATCCTGCTTCACTACTATTGGTCAAGTTGGTTGTCAATCACGCCTTAGCGCGGAATACCGGATGGTCATAGAAGAATTGCTCGTTTTGCCAGGCAAAAGTCCCGCCCATATAGGGGGTCGGCATCCAATCAGATAAAAGGAACTGCATAATGAACCACCCATGTGACGTCACTCAGACGGGCTGATCCCAGTCCAGTCACATGGATTGGTGCTGCGCATGCGCCCTAGTTGGACGTAATCTGAAATTTCGGATCATCTGTTCATTTATAAAATTCCAGATCTCTCTTATTTACGAATTATACGTTCGTACGTACTGGGGAAGCACTCCGAAATGAGCTGTTCTTAAGAGGAGCCGCCATGGAGGGAGTTTTGTACAAATGGACGAATTATATAAGCGGTAAGTCACGTAGTTCAGTTTTTTAACTGGAGCCTGAATGTCATGGAAACTGGTGTTTACATTCTACAAAGTTGAACAGGACTTTTAAGGGCTCTAATGCAGTCAAATTGTCCTCCTAACCGACCTGCACGCTCATTTATGAGTTTTGCCTTCCTCCAGAGCACTTAGAGGTGCCATATATGCCAGTTTTTAGTGTTTGTGAGGCTATTTGGGGGGTTTTTAGGTGTGTACTGGCTCCTCTAGCTGACTGGTAAACAAACTTCGGAAGCTACATCGGCTGTCTTAGTTATGGTTCTAAATGTTGGACTTTATGAAGTCACCTAGAAACTAGTCACATGAAAACAGAATGGACACCCTGAACAGGGTGTAGCTAAGGTAGCTCTGCAAGTCACTTGTATCTGATGACATGGCCATCATCTCTCTACAAAGCTGCACTATATGGACAAAAGTGTTGGGACACACTTTTTTCCAGGGTTTGGGCTGTAGGCCCCTTACTTCCAGTTAAGGGCTTAATCTTAATGCTTCAGCAGACCAAGACATTTTAAACAACGCCATGCTTCCAACTTTGTGGACATAGTTTGGAGAAGAACATTTTCTATTTCAGCATGACTGTGCCCTAGTGCACAAATCAAGGTACGTAAAGACATGGTTGGATGAGTTCAGTGTGGAAGAACTTGACTGGCCCGCACAGAGCCCTGACCTCAACCCCATGCAACACCTTTGGGATGAACTGGAGCAAGATTGTGAGCCAGGCCTTCTCGTCCAACATCAGTGCCTGATCTCATAAATGCTCTACAAAATGAATTGGCACAAATTGCCACAGAAACACTCCAAAATCTTGTGGAAAGCCTTTCAAGAAAAGTGGAAGCTGTTTTAGCTTCGAAGAGGGACCAAATCTATGTTTAAGTCTATGTATTTTAATGCAGTTTCATTAAAGTCCCTGTTTGGTGTAATGGTCTGGCGTCATAATACTTGGTTCATGTAGTGTAGCTCTGTTGTAGTGTTAAATTTTGGACTCTGTGTGATGTTATTGATATATTTTCATACTGTTAAATTACATAAGGGAACTCAGTATGACATACATTGCCATTAACCGTCAGATAATGAATGTCATGAGTGATCAGTATGATATAGCTACAATTTAAAGAAGTTAGAACAAAACCTCTTCACATTGGGAATGCTGCTGTTTTATGGGTTATGGATATAATGATGATTATATGTTAAAACATTGCTCAAACTGAACGCAGTGTAATTATGGCGTACCGTTATATGCATTATATATTGCTTGGCTCTATTAGTATGTCGTTACTATTTATTAGCATTGGAGAGTACTGTTTATTACACTAAAGAATTGTCATTCAGATTTGTGTTATCTTTCCTGTCTAGGTTGGCAACCTCGCTGGTTTGTATTAGCTGGAGGCACTCTTTCATATTATGATTCTCAAGAAGATGCTTGGAAAGGATGCAAGGGCAGCATCAAGATTTCTGTGTGCGAAATACAAGGTAATGGGATTCCCACTCACTGTTGGCTCTTATTTGTGTAATTTTGTGCAATATAAGGTGAAAGGTTTACTGTAACCTTATATAATCTTGTACTGACTGTCTGACAATTACGTACTGTTTACATACTGTTCTTTTCTATGCCCAAACTCTTTACAGTTCACCCCACAGACTTCACAAGGGTTGATTTGACCATACCAGGAGAGCAGTACTTCTACCTCAGGGCAATCAATGCAGCAGAGAGACAGAAGTGGCTGGTAGCTTTAGGAACAGCAAAAGCCTGCCTGACAGATAACCGGACCAAGAGAGAGAAGGGTGAGACATGAGGCTCCTGAAATCTCTGATTCTTTAGCCCTTTTAGGATTGCTTATCTTGAGCAAATGAAAACAAGAAAGCTATGATTATTCTTGATGAGTCCTATCTATTGTTTTCAGGTCAAATATGTCGTAACAAACACTCGTCATATCTCTCTTTCTGCTCAGAGCTCCAGGAAAATACAGAGACGCTGAAAACAAAGATGTGTGAGCTGCGACTATACTGTGACCTTCTTCTCGAGCAAGTGAACAAACTCAAGGAGAATCCTCTGGGTGAGGGGACAGCTGGCTCAGCAGAGGTAAGGAAGTCTTTGTCTGAGGTTTCCTACTGCAGTCCTTGTGAGTACGTAGGGCAATGTTTCCCAACCTCAGTGCTCCAGGCCTCCCTGCTCTGTAAGGCTTTTTAATTAGCTGATTACTTGGTTTTGGTGGAGGGAAAGCTCTAAAATAAACAGTGCCAGGGCCTGGGTTAGGAACCACTCACGGAGAGGATTAGAACCAGCTTCTAAAACAAAAATCTAAGGCATGCCTGAATAAAGTAGCAAAAAAAACTCTAAGGCGTGTCTGAATAAAGTAGCATGATACTTATTTGGTTAAACATGTAGCAGAGAAAGTCTGGCACAGCTATAACTCAATCTTTAAGACAATATATAAAAATGTATCATTTAGTTTTTCTAAGATTTGTGAACAAGTTTCATTTTTGCATGTGTGTGTGATGGTGTGGGAAAATTCAGGTTTGCATGTCAACATGACCACACAAGTGTGCAATTTCTGTCACCACTAAATGTGGTGAGCTTCTCTGTACTCAAAAATAAACATAAATGGACTGTAATTCCTTGTTCTGAAAATGTAATGCAGTTATGCCACATTTTTTAAAAAGCCACGAAGAACAATGAATACAAAGTTTTTTTGTTTGTTTTTTATTGAATACAAAAAATAAGAAAGCACAGGAGGAAAAACCAACCAATTGGTGTAATAAATTAGTAAATAACATACCCATTAACTCCTGTTACTGCAGGCTGATCACCTACTGCATACAGGTTGTTTTCAAATCCTGGTTGGCGAAAACCTTTCCGATAATAGTTCAGTGTCTAGAAATAGCGTAATCAGTATACGATATTGCAGTATTTATTTGTTCTGAAGTTTGCTAAATTGGGAAAAGCAAAAAAGCACCCTTAGTTCTGCATTAAAAATACTGGATAAGTGCTCTGACTTATCCAGCATTTCACTGCTCTGCTAAGTGTTAAGTGCAGGCTACATAGGTACTGTGTGTGTTCAGGCAGGTGAGGATACAGGTACTCTGGTGAAATCCACATGTACCACCTTTCTGAAGACGCTAGAGGAGTGTATGCAGATCGCCAGCCGGACCTTCAGCCCGGACATGTTGAGCCACAGTCCTCCAGGGTCACCACCTGTCGCTGCTGTCAAACCTCAGAAGGTGTGACTCCATAAAATCTTAATCATTTTCAGTTTAAAATCACCTGTTTAAAGTATCTTGGGTAAATATATCCAAATATGTGAAGTTTTATTTTTGTTTTTTTTTTTTACTGTTTTTATCTCTAGATCAGACTTCTTAATCAAACAATTCACTCTTCAGAGGAAAAGTAAGTCGAACCCCTCTGTCTCTTTTGGGTGAATATTTTTTGACTAAGTCTGGACTTTCCAGTATAAATGTACATCACTTATGTTTACTCTTTGTCTATTGATTTTGCAGACAGAAGAGCTCAGTGAATAGATCATCTCGAGCAACAGTACATGAAAGTGTAAAAAGTGGACCAGAACAAGAACACCCCTCACCCCCTCCAGGAAGCACACCAACAGGTAGCCTCACATTCAGCGTTCATATGAATGCTGGACTTTCTCGTGATTCAAGTGTCTTAAAAATACTTTCTCGACAGATATCATGAGTTGCACGGATTGGAGACCTCTTCTAAATAAGAGGTCTCAAAAAAGCAGATTTGTCAAATTAGCATTTTCACACCAACTGAGAACAAAAAATGCCAAGTATATATAGTGAGCTATTAAATGGACCTAAATTTATTAGTCTTATATTAAATGTTTAAAGGCCAGTAGCACCCCATGCCAGCATGGTAGCAGATGTAGCTCACTTCATTGCATTAGTCTTCTCAAGGAAACGGAATAATAGTCTTTGTCACTACAGTTATTTATTTTAATTGAACCAGTATGTACAACAGTCGTGAAACAGTGGTTGTGCAGCAAAGATTAAATGCTGATGCTGTTTTGGAGATGCTCTGAGCCAGTCCTGTAGCCATCACAATTTTGCCCTTGTCAAAGTCACTCAGAAAGTCATTGCCTCTTTTTCCTGCTTCCGGCACATCAACTTCAAGAACTGACTGTTACTTTACTGCCCAATACATCCTACCCTTTGATAGGTGCCATGGTAACAGCAAAATCATGTTATTCACTTCACCTGTCAGTGGTTGAAATGTTGTAGCTCATCTTTGTAGACAAGATAGAAAAGAATAATGACAAAAACTGTATGTGGTACAATACAATGCTGTAAAATATCGAGCTGAGGGAGTTGCAGTGAAAAAGCTAACAACACAATGAAAAAGACCATAGTAAATGTGTCCCCTGCAGAGGATGTCATTTATAGGAAATCCGCAATCATGTTATTTGACTGGGGGTTTTCAAACCTTTGCATTTGACTGTATATATGTTATCATTATCATGACAAATAATGTCACCATACACTTTTCGAACCTTGGGGATTGACAGTAGCTAAACCTCTGCCTGCCATCATACGTTCTGGTGCATTTTGTCTGGCCAAGAACTGCCTACTTTGACAGGAAAGGGCCATTTGACTGACATTCAAAATAACCAGCCAAACACCTTTGTTTTAGTGTAATGTAGGATCAGGCAGTTACAAAACAAAGCTAAAGGAAAAACACTTATGCCAAACAAAATTGTGTATATATATATAGTGTTTTGCTTAAAAGCTGCTAAATGCTTCTAACTCCTGAATGACTTTTAAAGATACTATGCCATGAACACACTAGTTTAACTTACTATAAGATTTGTGGGCAGAAGGCTGAGACTGTTGTTCGGAGAACACAGAAAACATGCTTGTATCAAGAGACTGTTTGAGACTGTTATAGATATGTAAATGACACTCATGCATTGTAGTAAGTAGTGTATTCCTTATCATACTTTTCATAGCCTCTTCTCAAATGTGGAATTACTTTACTGATGAATTTTGTTCATCTTCCAATTTCAGAAAAAATAATTATGATTTCAGACATATTGTGTACATTGAAAATGTCTTCAAATATTGTGATTTTTTTTGTGTGATTTTTGCCAGGTCAGCCACATGTATCTCTATCCCCTTTTTCTTTTTGTCCTATTTGTTATCAATCTTCGTCTAATCACTTTATTAGGGAACAGTCTTGTAGAAGGGGAAAACAAGGACCAAGTGGAGGTCCAGGATGCACCTCACTCCATCACCCAGGCTGCTGCTGAAGATGAACATCCCAAAGAGGAGGCTGGAGAAGATGCATGTCTAGACAACGTAGAAAACACCCAAGAGGACGTCTTGCATAACTCCAGACAAAATAAAGAGCAACAGGCCAGTGATCAAAACAAAGCTTTCCAAGAAGCAAATGAGCTCGAGTCACAGGTTAAACAGGAAGAAGAAGATCAGGTGGAGACATTCTTCAGTAGTATGAGTCACAGGTATGAGGAACCTCTGCCGCTATGAGCTAGAGATAAGTCACATATTGACTTATTAAAGTATGCATAGATTCAGGACCAAATTACTGAGCATATTATATAGTACATATTTTCATGTAGTAAGAAGTAATATTCACCTAACTGTAACTGGATTTAGTATTGAATACTAAAAAATAACAAAATGTCATAGTTTTCTCAGGCCTACTAATAAAAATAGTATATATTTAACTATAGCATTATAACTTTAAGGGAAATTAGTCAGTCTCATAATTATCTGAAATTATTACAGAGTTTAATAATTGGAGGATAGTTTGTGAGTAACGAGGTGTTCATGTTAGTGTGTTTTCTTTCGCATTACACTGAAAGCAAGGCCCTGCCTGTGATCATGGGTTTGTAGAGCTTTTTTTATTACACTACTGTTCTTCTTTCTGCAATAAATTCTAACTAAAGTATTACATCATTATACTTTTATAGTAATAAGAGTGAGTCTTAAGCAATCTTTAACCAGTGTGTACTGTGAAATGTTACCAAAGCAGTATTGCAGTGTGCAATTTGGAGTCCAGGCGATCTTTTAAAAAGTTACTATTTCGTATGCGAGTAACTAATAATTCGTGGCACAAATCATTTGCATGCTCTTTTGTTGTTGTTTTTTTTCCCTGTGTGACTTAAATTATATGAATTGCTTCAGCTGTATTCTTTTTGTTGACATGGGTGTTTGTGTTCATCAAATAAACGTCCATCAAATTGGAATGTGCACTAATGCTCTGTCGTTTTCTGAATGTCTGTGGTTCTCCTTTTGTAGATTTAGTGATATAAGACTGGAGGACGACAATGGTATCCCCACACAGGCCTTTTTGGACTCTTGCTATGCTATAGTGCCAGTATTAGGTAGGACAGTTTATCCTTCCACTCTCCATCAATCACACTTTCTTTCTTTCTTCTGTGACCATCAAAAATCATTATCTGCTTAAAAGCAATTCATTGGCTTCCTCTTTACCACATCACACATGCTCTCCCTCACGGTCTGGCAGCTTTTATTTTCTCTGCCTTTTGCTTCTCGATGTCACACACTTACTGCTGTCCTTACTTTACTCTCTCTGTTGACTGGCGGATCATGCATGCTCCACATACAGATGATGGTCTGATGAGTAGGTATAGATAGATGAATGCTGGTTTATCAACAGTGGTTTATATGGAAGCTTTAAGGCACCGTTGCTGGCACAATTTGCTTCAAAGATTCAGTCATTTTCGTCTCCTGATCAGTCTAAACAAAGCATTCACATTCAGTTCAGAGCACGATACACCGCTGCATTGCTATGATTGGGTCCATTCCTGCCTTGGCCGACTGGGGGAGCTTCATCAGCCTGCACATTGATTACGTATGTTAGTATTTGTTGTGTTAAATACTCAGCAGGACAATGATGCACACTTTGTCTTCTCAGACAAGCTGGGACCAACAGTCTTCGCTCCAGTTAAAATAGATTTTGTGGGCAACATTAAGGTGAGTGGCAACATCCATCAGTCATGCAAAATATTTTTCTTTTCATCTAAAGAGATAACATTTTATATAGTTCTCTGTTGGTAGAACAACTAACAATGATAAAAAAAAATTTATAATCAAATTGGGATTTGTTCTTTTGTTAAAATTTTGATGATGATTAATCAAATGATAAAATGACCTTTTTAGCAAAATGCAAATTTTTCAGGGTAAATTATATTTCAACAAAAGCCTGCTGAACGCGCATTGCAGTCACATCACACCTTCTTGAAGGAAGTATTTAATGTTTACCTGGTCAGAATCTTTTAGTAATTGTTGTAGTTCAGTATTTTGGTGTCATTTTATAATCAAGTATATTTGTGTAATTCAGAAGTTGTGTAATTCAAAAAAATTACTACTGACATGAAAATATTGTCTAAAACCAACATAAGTATTAAACATAGACAATAATAGAAGAAAGTGCTGTTGGACTGTATGATTTCCAGTGTATCAACCTGCAATAATCATACAGGGTTAGTGTATGTGTACATATTTACACAAACAGTATTAAGTGAGTTTTCAGTTGTGTTAAAGGGCCCACAAAGATAAATAACAAGATTCAAAAAATAATTTTAATCCAGTAAAATATCCATGGCTCACTATTTTCAAAACTACATATCCAGGAAAAGCCTTTCAAGTTGTTATGAACTGATCCTTTTAGTACCTCATGAAATCCTTTTAGTACTTCGTGAAATCTTGTTATTTCAGGGCAACTGTGGTCACATACAAGAGACAGTTGATCATGCTGCCATCTGTGTGCACTGTTATTGTGGCCACTAGGGGGTCTCAACACTCATGAACTTCTATTAAAAATGCTTTATTAAACTTGTATAAAAGAAGAAAAAGTGATCTGTCTTCCTGATTGTTTAATGTCAAGCTAGTTTTGTGCAAATTATTGTTGCACTGACAACAGCACTCATTGTAGCAGCTTTAAAATCTAGAAAGATCTTCAATTCCTCCCCTAGAAAATCCAGCAGAAGTTGCTCTCGGAGCCTGATGCCTTCCCCACACTACAGAGCATTGTGCTGCATGAAGTGGAGATGGAGGTGGCCCAGGTGCGAAACTCGGCCACTGAGGCACTGCTGTGGCTTAAACGAGGGCTGAAATTCCTCAAAGAGTTTCTGTCTGAAGTGGATGCTGGAGAGCAGGACATCCACACAGCTCTGAGTGAGTTTTGGGAACATATGCAGAAGCTCATGCCTTTATTCTATATCCAGAACATTGGAGGTTTAGTTGGACTTCTGATAAACTGATAAACCTGCATTTGCCTGTTAACACATCTTTTATTTAACTCTGAAACTCTATTGATCTCTCCTTGCAATCAGTTATGTTAAGTTAATGATCACAGTATTAAAGCACACTCCAAGTCATGTATACCATCTGGGTAATGTTAATAATTTTCACATCAGTCAAATTCCTCTCGTGATTGCCATCTCATCATCCAAATTCCCCTAGCATCATTGCTGCATACACTGGTTTTGATTTTTCTTACAAAGATTAATCAAGACTTACAAGACTAAATTTCCCTTTCCGGTATAGTATCAGGACATTCAGAATGCTATGTAGTTCAGGACTGGGATCTTTACCTAAGAAGGCCTGAAAAGTGACTGCCATCACAGTGTGATTAATTATGTGATTTTGAAATGTTAAGGAAAAGAATTACCCCTTCTGTACAAGGTTTGGCAGTGATGGTATCCAGTCTTGTTGTAAAGTAAAGCAGTGGCACAGAGGTTTTATGATACTTAAGATCTGATATTAGGCACCCTAAAACCCCAGTGGTAAAATCACTGTTCCATAGACTCAGGTGACTTGCTGTATGTTTTTTAATATCTTGACATGTTAATGCAGAAAAATGCATTATGTATTTTGAGTTTAGAACTGTTAAACTCTATTCAGATCAGAATCCGCTGCAAAGTCTTAGTGAGTAATGAAGTATGTATCTACAGCAGACTACATTACATTCTCTTGATCAGGGGTGCCCAGATCCTGTCCTGGAGGGCCAGTGTTTATCCCAGTTTGGTGATAAGCCCTGCTCTAGATCTAAATATCTATTTATTCTGCCATGCTGTGTGTTTAATTTAACTTTTTACATATACGGCATTTAGCTGGCGCTCTTATCCAGAGCGACGTACATTAGTGCTCAAGTAGTCCACATCTGTTACTCACACCTTTGAAGCTAAACTTAAACCAACGTCCACTATTCAACCAAGTTACTGCAGGCTAAGTACACCTAAACGATTCCTGTCAAATTTTTGCACTGTTATCAAAAAATTAAGTGGTTCAAACACATTTGTCATTTTTCCAGACAACGCCTATGGAAAGACGCTACGACAGTATCATGGATGGGTGGTACGGGGAGTATTTGCTGTAAGTATTATAAATATTATCTTTTTTACCCTTACTTTTACACATACCTATGCTCTAAACACACCCTGACTGCTATATGTGTGTGTCTGTGTGTGACCTGCAGCTGGCTCTGAGGGCTGCTCCCTCTTACAGTGGCTTCATGGCAGCATTGGTGTCTCATGAAGGAGATGAGCTGAAGGAGGGCTTTACCAAGGGCATGCATCGAGACCTAGCCATCTACCTGCCTGCTATGGAGAAGCAGCTGGCCATGTTAGATGCTCTGTACGAGGAGTATGGTTTGGATTCTGATGAGGTGGTGTGATCCATTCACCAACACATGCATTCAGACAGAAACAAGCTCACTGCAGTCCTGACTGTGTGTTCTCTTGGATGAAGGGATCATTCTCTGGTGTGTGAGAACCTGATTAGAGGATACGTGCACTGCTGAGGGCTAGGGCTTGGTCTATATGGACTGGGCTTCTTTAAATAGCAATATTGACCTGGTCCCATATACCTGAAGATGCAGTTACATAAACAGTCCATGGTGGCAAAGGGGCCGGGATTTGTACATCTTATAGACTGTGAAGATTTTTTTCAGGGAACAGCTATTTTACAGCAACCTCCAGCATAGTGTTTGTTTTCTGAAGTTCAGTCGCTAGGTTTTTTTTTTTGTTTGTTTGGGTTTTTTTTTTTTTTGGATACCTTTGATCATCAGAGGATACTCTGAAATGGCATTTTACAAATGTGACCATATACGTTTTTATGCAAAAAAAAAAAAATCTATGGTGAGTATACAAAGCAGTCAGTAAGTCTACAAGCTGCAGTATCTGTATTTGCGCTTCGCATGCAGTTTTATTTTCATTATGTTCAAAACCCCATTTTTTTCTTCTCCTCCAGTATCATATTATATATCATAGGCAAGCACAAATTATAAATGTTTAATTCCTTTCTAGTATTCAAACTAAGGCCAACATTAATCTTTCACAGCAGTTCTTAGAAGGTTCAACATGTATGGCCTAGGGTCTGGTAGATGAAAGAGCAAATATGCGGTAAATCCTTTGAAGATACACACTCATATAGTTAATATAAGACTGGCCATAAGGACCAAAAATGGACCATATGGTCATGACATTTCATGAAGGTTCATGAAAGTTATACTTTTTCTTTAGCACATTTTTTAGTTCTTTATTCCTAGAAGGTTCCCAGTAACTTTATTTATTAAATTATTTACCTAAATAAGTTAGTAAGAAAGTAGATTTTATTCTAAGGATCATACCATGTTTACTCATTAATGTAGCCTAATGAACAAATCTGAACTGTGCATGTTGTATTGCATGAATTTGGTTCATTTTTTTGTCAGTTAAAGATGAGCTTAAATTTAAATAACTTGCAGACTGGTAATACACTGGCTAACTTTGCCTTATAGTTATACCTGATATGAATGCAGTGCCAAGCTCTGCCTGTTTTAGAGGGGAAGTACAAACACTATCAAGCACATCTCAGCAGAGACAGGTATTATTGAAATTATGTACCTAATTTTACATCACTTTGACTGCTTTATCAGGTGCATCTACTTTATAGCTGTACGTAATAGTCATCTCGATTTACAGTCTGTTTTAAGTTGTAATCCACACATTTTGTGGTGCCACTGTTGGTTGACTGTTGACTGGTGGTTGACTTTTTATCAGATGCGTCTTTGATAAGTTACCTGCTCCGACAACAGGTGACACTCTTTGACATGGCTGTATACATATAGGCAATTTACAAATACATGTATAACGAAACAGCATGTGATGCAATGCACCTGAATAAGGTGTGTATTAAATATAGAGAATGAACTCATTAGAGTTACAGGAAATTAAACCACTCTCCTCAGATAAATAAACCTGAGCTCTCCCTTTGAATAGCACACATTCTCTATGCTTAGTCACCAGTCTAGACACTCATAAAGCTTTATGCACCACTGACTGATCTGTCTATCATGGAAAGGGGCAGTCAAATCTCTAATAAAGAGATGCTCAGTAAACCTTAAATATTTGCAGAAATATTTGCAAATGCAATTATGTATTTATAATAAATTCAGGCAGTTCATGAAAGTGACTGAGTACATCATTGGGTTAAAAATGTGTGTTTTTGAATGATTAATTCTATATGTGTGTGGAAGCCTCTATATTTGGTAGTGAAATGAAACTGTCACTGAAGTAAGTGTACATGACGTGTTGGTTACTTGTATATTTTGTGATATTGATCAAAGAAACATTCCAGTAGAAAGGCACAATAACTCTGAACGAGGATTAATAGTATGAATCAACATAGCCTTCGATGCTGTTAGCAGTCACAGAAATGTCATGCCCACTTGAATTATTCCCACACTAATGGGAAATGACAGAACTGTGTCAGCATTAAAGTCAGCATTAAACAAGCACATGTGAAGTCTTTCAATCCTGTTGTTATAGTTAAGTGCCAGGATCATGTCACATCAGGACATCTCTATTTGTGACGTGCCATACATCCAAGGCCCACTTGTATATTTTTATCCTACATTGCCTTCAGACTTTGTCACCCTTTGTTAAAGATGAGAGGAAAAGTCTAAAATAAATGATGTTCTTTGTTAGCTTCATCTTGTGGAGATCTTACACTATTAATTTGGTCAGCTGAATTAAAGGAAAAAAATAAATCTAGACAAATAAAGTACTTTGTACACCCTTCTTTTCTCCTAATGGTACATGAGGTACAACCCTGTTTCCAAAAAGGTTGGAATATAAATTTGCAAATCCCTAATCAACCAAAGACCACATATCAAATGTTGAAACGGAGATATTTTATTGTTTTATGAAAAATGTATGCTCATAATGAATTTCTTGCCACATTTGCAACAAACTGTTTAAAAAAAACCCCAAACACCTGGAACATCTGGCTACTTATTAGGTTACCTGGCAACAAATCAGAAATGGTATTAAAAACAAGTATTAAAAGAGCATGCTGGAGTGGCCTTTTGGAAGGAAAGGTGAGGAGGGGTTCATCATGAGGCAATATAGCTCCGGAAAAAAATGAGACCACTGCAAAAAGGTTGTTTCTCATGCTTTATCTTTTATAGGTGCAAGTATTGAACGGACCAGGTTTGCCTTCGTTTTTAAGAACTGCTGACAATATTTCTCCTAATTTCCAAATAAAAATATTATTCTTTAAATCATAATTATAACGGAAATGACAATACACCAAAATAAGAGAAATTATGGTGTTTGCAGAACTTGAATAATTCAAAGAAAACAAATCTCTTGTTCACTCAAAAAATCGCAAAAATGACCTTTGACAAACTTCTAGTAGTGTTTTCCCATCCAGCTGGCTTGGAATGGTTGTCATACTCAGAGATGCTGATTTAAAAATAAATTTATTTTTAAATACATGGGTCACGGTTTGGTACATGATGTCATACAGAGAATACGCGGTACAACGGAGAAGACGCGATTAAAGTAATGTGGAACTAAATTTACAAGCGTGAGTTTCATACGGAAACATTAAACAGAGTAAAGCTGTAATGCTCTGATCCTTTTTAGGATTCGGCTCCCTCTGAGTCACTCACTAAACTGATCCGGGTCTGTGAGTCACTTGAGTCACTTGA
>JBBIGA010000007.1:9172749-9187568 GCA_037576975.1 Alestes dentex
CAAGTGTTGAGTTTAGAATGAAAGCATTTTAACCTAAATTGTATGATTTAACAGTGTAAATAACAAGGGATTAAAAAATGTAGTTTTCATGGGTTTCAGTTGGCCAAAAGTGGCCAGGAACAAGCTGAATGTATAGTACAAACGAACAAGGCCAGAGGGCCGCCTCTCAGCGTCCTCCAGACTGGACGATTTCAGATGCCGTGCAGAACGCTGGTACTGTACTTTAACACCGACTTGCAGGTTGTGCAGGTCACCGTGCTGTTTGTGTGTCTAGAATGAAGTATCTCCACACATGTGACGTGTGTCTGTCTCCTCTGCTGCCGTGTCTCTCGTCTTCTTGTGGTCTTGTGTTTCGATTCCCCTCGCGCCAACGTTACTGCCCTTTTTATGAAGGAACTATAGTAATTGGTTAAGTCAAGGAACGCGTGTCAGCATAAGCCAATAAGCCAAACACACACACACACACACACACACACACACACACACACACACACACACACACACACACACACACACACACACATAAATATAATGTATTTTTGTCATAAAAAAGACCAACTCACATAACCTGACTGAAAAGTTAGCTGACATAACTCACATAACCTAACTGAAACGATAGCTGATAAAAAAAAAACAAGGGAATCCTTCACATCCTTTATCCACCATCATCTTTACCAATAGTGGCAGTAATTCATGGGGCATGTTCAGGTATAACTTTCAAATGGTCTTTCCTACTCATAGAGCACACACAGAAATGCATTTTATAAGACTGTATTAAAAGTTTAAAACACAACTAGCAGTGTATTCTCATTTTTTAAACTAGTGGCAAAATGAAAACCCAAGGTTAAGGTATTTACAGACTTTATCCTCTGCATGGAGATGGGAAACCTACAAGTATTGACCTACTGAACCAGTTATTACAGTTGTTATTTTGATCAACAGTTCATATTAAGTCATACTAATACCTAAAAACTAAACTTTTATTATAACACTAATTGATGGGTACATTTGAAAGTACTTTTGTCCTCTTAAAAAGTAGTGTGCGTTACTGGTAGAAAAATAAACATCTGAATAATGAAGGTGCTTTATGGTGCATAAGGTTTATTCCAACAGCACCATAGAATATCATTCAACAGAAATGAGGCTGGAATTACATGCATATGCAACATAGTGAATTTCTGCTCTTTTTTTTTCTTTCTTTCTTTCATATGGCTCCCCCTTGTGGTAATTCTTCAGACTGAATTATGGTTTTATGTTGACCCACGCAGACAGTTACAGAGTAATCACTAAGCTGATTCATCGAGAACATGCATTTTAATACATTGATATTTTTACAGTTTAACTGAGGAATCAGGACTGCTCTAATCAATATATGCAACTATTAATGAAACAAAAATCAAGGCCATGCACCATTTAAAGGAAAAACATAATTTATATATATGGATGCACTGTGTGTGTGTGTACCACTGTCACTTTGACACACGGTCTTTTAATATGTCTGCATGTAGTTGCCAGGATGCATAACAAAAACAAAAAAAAGGTCACTACCCTCAATAATGGGGTCCAGGAATAGAAAGATTGTGCATTTGTATGGGTGAGAGAGACAGCTGTTGCCCTGTGCACCTGTAGTTAAGATTATCACTTTTTTCTGCTTGACAATCATACCGAGGCCTCAGACGAAATTCAGCCGAAGGAATGATTGAGGGGCCTGTGATTCCCTTTGTGAGGGTCTTACATATAGCTCTGCTGAGACTAAATTTACTATAGTTGTAAGACAAAAATAGTGTGGACTTCACTGCTGGGTTCAAAGGTAAGCATGTTACATTCCAAACACAATGGAAACACTTTTACTATGTGACCTTGTTCTGCTCCGCTAGAATGCTCGAGTGTTCATCCATGAAGACGGGTTTGGAAACACCGCGGAGAATGAGTGGATGAAACTGCATGGAATGAGGCCTAGAAAAATCCAAATCAGCACCTCCATCTTCCACATTACCAGATCAGCCTGTGTGATCATAAGACCTTTTTAAACATTCGCAGGGCCTTCTGTCTGAACCATCACCCACATGGTGAAGTGACGGATCGTGTAGGGTGTATATAATAATGAAATCAAACATCATGTAGAGACAGGTGATATTTAAAGGAGAGGAGGAACATGATGACCTGCCAGACCAGCACATTGTACATTAGTCAATTAAGCCATAGCATTTAGCTGAACCACAAACAGTAAATGCATACTGTTGCTGTTGTTGCAGCAGAACAGTAAGTTAGTGCAAAAAGTTTTAATTTTCATGTAATGTCAGACCATTATTGGTCCAGTGGAAATATTTTGTCAGTGTTATAACTGTAAGGTCTTATGGTACAAATATTATTTTGCCTTTGTTGCAGTGTTGTGGCCATGAATGTACATCTCACACTTAAAATATAAATGGTTTCACAAAATGCTGCCGCAAAATCCTGTCACCCCAGTAACTGACAGTTGGAGTTTGCCCTCTCAAATTAGCCCAGTTGATTGATTTAGCATGCTGGAAATTAAACAGGCCACCACAATGAATACGGAGTAAAACATCTGAGTAAATGCAGCAGCTAAATAGTAGTAAAATTTTCATTTAATTGTCAGGAAAAAACTGTGAAACCGATCTTAAATTTGTGAAGTGTAGGCACGTTTAGATCAGAGTGAAAAGCAGGTTTGCACAAAACAATGATTTTGGGTCAACAACAGCAAAAAAAGGTGTTGATATGCTCACAAAGGCATATGGTACTGTGCAAAAGGCAAATAATATTAATACTGTTTTCATGAGCAGTGAATTTGTTTCACACTAAAAGAATAAATACAAAACATTGTACAGTAACTAGTGGTTATATGTACAATATATCAATATGTTTCTTGTGGAAGTCCACTATTACTTCTAGATTCTTCATTAAATTAAATCAGGAGCTGCTGATGTAGTTTCACAAATCCAAACAACGGTTGGAGGAACCGAGGAGAAATCTGGAACCGAACCTGTGTTCTCCTTACTAGCTCCTTACAAACAACACAAATCTTTACACTTTTCAGTGCTTGCTTGTTTGCATTTATTCTAAAGTTAACTTTGCTAACAGACACTTTATCACATGCTGAGAAAAATGGCTTCGAAAAATTTGCACAGGTGCCTAAGACTCTTGCACAGTACAGTATAATTACAAACAATAGATATAGACAAAAGAATTCAACTAACTTGCTTCATTAGACTCTCACCCAGGCCTGTTCGTATTTGGTCATGTATGATTTTGTTAGTGACTTGTAACCACAGGACTGACCTACTCATTGCCAGTACATACGTGTGATGATGTGTGTGATAGTGTGTCCACTGCACCTTGCATGCCTGTTATTCCATCCTATAGGTCAAGGCTTTTCACTGGGCCTTTACTGACAGCTGGCCCTGTGCGCTTCCTGTCTGTGAGGCTCTCCGTTTTGGCCTCCGTCGAAATGCGACACCCTGCCCCAGCCTACGCGAAAAGAATCTCTTTAAGCCGGGGGTGGCAGCTGCCCACCCACTTTTTTTTTTTTTTTTTTTTTTTTAATTTCACTGAGCTATACCGACTCATCCCCAAGTTTCCATTGTGCCTTCTTTCATTAGTCGCTATAACAATACTCAGCATGGAGGCATAAATCATAAAGTGCTAATCTTTGCTCTGAAGTTCCATAGTCATTTTCCAAGTTTCAAATCACATTGCTTTGTGTTGTTCACTGACCATAACTGAACTGAAAAAGGCATGTGTAAGCTCTGACCCAGCTCGTCTACAGACAAATTAGTCTGATGTAATTAGAACGGGAGAGATATGGCTGTGTAATACAGTTACAGTGCACCGCACAGCCTCAAAAATCACCCTACCCAGCCCTCCTCCTGCCTAGCACAAATGCACACACACACATAGAGAGACACCAAGAGTAAGTCGAAAAGATGCCATGACTCAGGTGTCTTGTCCCAGAGCTACACTTAAGACACAGCACAGCACAGCACAGCACAGCGTTTTTTGTTTTGTTTTACCATAACAGCTGCTGACTGGCCCTTATTCAGCCTTGCAATCAAATTCTGCATCCAAGCACTGGCCGGAGCACCCACGCTCACTTGGCTGCCCCTGGCTAGCTAACTGCTCCAAGCAGCACCGGCAGCCTCTCTCAGCACCTGTATCAAAAGAGCAGGGTTAAGACACATGTCATTACATAAAAACTGTAACTCAATTTTTAACTCCAACCCCATCATTATTACATTTTATACCATTAGAAGTAAACTGTAGAAGAACATTCAGAACAGAAGTTGTCCTTTACATTGCGTGATGGTCATTATAATTGATGGACCAATATTAAAGGCCCAGCATCAACTGGAACAAAATCACATTACAGTAAAACTACATTTTTTTTCCATCTATAAAGTGTCTGACAAAGATTTGTTACCACAGTGACAAAACTACTGCCCCGAAATTTACTGACAAATATGACATGAAATGTTTTCATCGTTTACATTGTACCTACATTACTGTAATAAATGGACAGATTTCACTGACGACTATTTTAAGCTTTATTTTGTTTTTACAAGACTGTATCAAACATAAGAATGACATAAGAATGTGGTTACCCTCCACATCACAACAGGACAGAACAGTCATTGCTGCATTATATCTCTACATGCAACTGCACCAGTGCCGTTTTCTGTATATAGTGCAATATACGCCATTAACATCCTCAGATTGCTGAAAAAGAAGGTAACAGTTCATGTGAAACCTAATGCACTTTGCTAACAGTCATCCTTGCTTAAGCAAAAACAGTATTAAAAACACTGTCCATTATATTGGTAAGAGTATACAGTAGCAATAACATGCACCGGAGTAATTTCAAGACACTTATTTTTCTCCATAGAATATACATTAGGTTTGTAGACAGGTGTTTAGCCCCCAAAAATCATTAAGTAAGGAGAAGTCTCCATAGCAAATGCTGCTCATAGCTTATGGAAAAACGTAGCTTAGTGTATACTGTATCAAAAATGTTGTGTACCTATTTAAAACAAAAAAAGCAGACCAATGAGTACAATATATGCTATATACTACACTGACCAGAGAAAGTGAAGGCATGCTACATGTCCAAAATCAGCTGTTAAGAAACAAACAGTCAGTCACTGGTTAGTCATTTCAGGTTTATACCAACAGTCTTTAGCCTACTGGATAGCAGCGATAGACTTCCTTATGAAGAAATTCTTTATAACAGTTTGAGAGCCTTCACATGTATAATAATTACCTCCTGAAATAACCTTGGAGACAAGATCCATTGGATCAAGGATGGGGCTACTTTTCCCGTCATCATATCTAGAAGCATCTACAGCAAACACAGTGTAGACAAAAGACAGTAACGTCAGCAATACCAGAAGAATCAGCTTAAGAATATTGGAATATGCCAGCCTTGCTCTACCCAAGGATAGAGGTAGAAAGGCTCTAATGATGAGGACTCTTCACCAAGTTCCTGAGGTATGAATGGGAACGTCCAACTAACATCTAACCCTGACCTTTATGAGACTGTAGTCAGAGCTCCTCACCATAATACTTCAGTCGAGAAGCTTTAACAGCTTAGGCTTGCTCAGATCTTTCTATTGTTTTCCATGGAAAAGGCTTTCTGACCAGCAGCTCAGCTGATGTTTTCATAGCCATATGCTTGGCTTAGCAGCCCACCTGTCTGTGGAAAAAATCAAGGATCTGCTGAGCACTAGAGTCTCTGCTAGGCTCTAAAGCAGAGCCAGCCTATTTAAGCTACAGCTTTCTAACTTTATGCTTGGTGTCCAGATTTGGTCAAAGCCCATCCACCAAACTCTATGTTCATAACTTTAAGGAGTCGAGTGGTTATCTTTTTTTTTAACTGTTGCCATAGCTACCCCATGCAAAATGTCTACATTAATATGTTCACATTGCAGTCCATAAATGCAGCACCCTGGGCAAAGGACAGTGGAGTTGGACCAAGAGAAGATGGCCTTTTTGTGGAAAAGTTCTACATTGAGGTATTGAAGGGTCTGGCCTGGGCTGGTCTTTTCAAGACAGCAGGCTCTCAAGGTTCCTCTTAGAGCGGCAAAACTATCAAAGCAGAATGTGGATCTGAGTGCCCAGCACCGAAGAGAGGAGGCTGAGAGGAGAACGGCGTCTGAAATCCTGGTTGAGTTTAAGACAGAGAGCAATGGGTCCTGTGCGTTTGCCATGACTGAGCAGACTGCTCTTTTCCCAGTGAGCTACGTGGCTTTTCAGCAGCATTTGAAAAAAGGAGCACAATATACAGATCCTCATTATGTCCCCCATCAAATGTATTCTCATTGCGTCCTTGGGTTCTTGTTGTTTGCAGTGTCTTGGGTTACCTGGGTCTTGTTCCCTGCTGCTCACACAAGGCTGTGGGCTCCACTTTCACTTTCCTATCCCCTCATGTAAAATACTTGCAGTTTGTAGAGTCAATGAAGCAGTCAGATGTGCATTTGAGATGTCCATACGTGCTGGAGATGTTAGGGGAGAGAAAAGTACATCACTAGTAATCTTTCTCTGTTCATCTAAAACAGTGGCATTCCTTACAAGACATACTCGAGAATGCTTGAACTAGGACTTACCCAGGCAGATAAGATTTGCAGCTCTGAAATCCAAAATCTTTTCCATCACACTCCTCAGCTCCCTCATAGCGATAGCCATCTCCACAGTACGCATGTCTACACTCTGAGACACACAGGCAGAGTTGAAGGTGGAGGGCAAGGGCAACGAGACAGTTAGATTAATTCCTTTGAAGGAGAGTGCAATCTAGTGGACACACTTACTGACGCATCCATCTGTGACCACTTTGTTTCCATCATCACACTCCTCTCCGTTCTCAACCTGCACGACACCATCTCCACAAAAACCATCCGGGTCGGGAGCATGCTCCATTGACTGGAACGGTGTTAGCTGGGATAACAGAGTTTAGAAACTTAAGCTTAAACATGCTCTATTAATATGCTCTTCATTTATGAGCTCAGATGAAAAAAAGGCACGTGAGTGCATCATACTTGAATTGGCAGCCATCCATCAATGTCCTTGAAATAAAGAGCCCTCTGGTCTTTGCGGAAAGCCAGTGCATTATCAGTATGCAGACGGTCCAGCTCCTGCTCATTATTCACCACAAAAATCTGCAAGCAAATCCTTATGAATCAATAAAATATGGAGATGGGTTCTGGACTGCCTTTGCTATGTATATTGCTTATTTGCAGTATAGAAATTAACAGCCAGTTAAGAACTAAATTAAAGCCTTACGTACACTACCCTACAGTAAAGTGTTACCAGTAAATATTATAAGCAAAATGTCTCATTCTTTGTAGTAGTACTTGTACTTGAAGAAGTAGTGCTTCAACTTCAAGTAATTTAATATTACACAGGGGAAAAAATGCAAACACTGGCTTACTGCTGGCACTCTGGGGTAGGTGCTTCTGAATGAGTGCTTGTCAAAGGGAGGGCTGTTAATATTCATGGGGGAGCTGCAGCCACAGCGGCCTGGGATGCCTGGCTGCCCTTTCTCCCCTTTTGGCCCCACCATGTACAACCCTGGAGATCACAGAATCGTCAGTCAGCTCGGGTCTATCCCAGAGTCAGATTCAAAGACCATTTACTATGTGCAGTATATGTACAGTAGCAGCTCTCTGTAAGACCACCTCTATGCTGTGCCAAATGTTTTAACCATCTGTACCAAAAAGTAAATATTTAACTTAAATTTGTGCAGAAGTCAGAACAAGACAGCAACTGCCACAATAATAAAGTGATGACATAATATTTGTGTATCTGTGATGAGCTTGGCCTCTCTCATGGCCAGTTTAAGGACATGATGTCATGGCTCTGGGATCTGTTTGGTCAGATCAGGTTGCTCTGGTGCTAAAAAGATCCTTCAGTGTGACACCCTGCACTGGTTTAAAAGTCCTCTCACTTCTGATAGCTCTGCATAATGCAAACCCTAATTCTCCACCAGATTTTCACATGAAGAGATTCACACTGTGGTTGTCCATTACAGTAATAACATAAGTAAGTGTGGCAAACATTTGCTGTTTTGTCTGTGTACTACAGGATTCAAAATCATACACTGACCTGAATGAAAGCTTTAAATCAATGTTTTCATCTGTATTATATGAACTACATAGGAACTACATAGGGAGTACATACACTAACGTTTACACACAGTTTCACTGTTTTAGGAGATCATAAGTAATTGCTTACTCAAAGTCAGCTGTGGGATCTCAGACCAAATACTGCAGTACTCTAGATTGGCCCTCCGAGCATGCATATCATGTATTGAAGATTAATCTTGAAGCAAAATACCCCAAAACAAGCTGGAATTGAACATTTCCATCATCTATTTTATTTAAGATCAACCATTTTATTTAAGATTATGCAAATTTTTTGTTATGTTCCACTGAAATGGGGGATGTATAAATGGCTACGATTCCTATAGGGTTCACCCACAAATTAATTGAGATTCTGCACCTTTTCCTCATAGCCATTACGTTTACATTAACGGCATTTAGCAGACGCTTCAGTCTCCCTTGAGCAACTTGGGGTTAAGGGTCTTGCTCAGGAATCCAGTGGTGATATGCTGAAGGTAGGGCTCGAACCCATGACCTCTTGGTCCAGAGGCAGGTATCGTACCCACTAGGCCACCACCACCCCACCATTACTTTAGCAGAGCTAACTAATTACTTTAGCACCACTAAGCCATGGTACAAGTTAAGTTAAAGTTATACAGTATTTTACTGTGAGAATTTAAAACCATAGCAGTGCCTACTTTTTTATATTCTTTACAGAGAAACAGTCTGATTTATGTAAGATTTGTAATACTCAGCCATTTCTCAGCTAAGAATTGCAGGCCTTGTTTCAGTTCAGCATAAGTAACAAACTCTAACCTGAAGCAGGCAGACCAGGAGGACCCGGATGACCAGGAGAACCCTGAGGGCCTGGAGGTCCAATTGCTCCAACAAGACCATGGTCTCCCTTTGACCCCTGAAAGAGACATCAGAAAAATAAGAACTTCAATAATTACGAAACAGAAAACAAGAGTGGACAAAAAGTATTACGCCCTCTGTGCAGGGGAAATCACCTGTTTGCCTCTCTTTCCTGGCCGGCCAGTGGGCCCTCTGTTTCCTGAGATTCCAGGTTCTCCTTTTGGGCCCATTTCACCCTAACAAGAGATCACATACACCGACTGTTTACACTGATCAACATTACCTCATGGCTCATGTTTTTAGTCTGGTAATAAAAATACAGACAATGTGGTCTAGTGTGGTCCAGTATTTTGTTCTAAAGCACAAGGAATTTGAAATAATACAGTGATGAGAAATTTAAGAAAACCATACTGGAGTCACAACTTAAACACAGCTTTCTCTCTTTTCCTGGGTGTGTCCTGGATGTGGTTGCAGCAGTGTTTCATGTGCAAGCATCTGCATGTGATAAAACTCCTTAAATTCCTAATTTCCTCACCTTCTGCCCAAGCATTCCTGGAAGACCCATTGTGCCCTGAAACATAAAACATTCCCCATTACAAAACCAAAGAGCCACACTGGTACATGTCAATTAAGGACCAAGGAGAATGACAATACAAGCTCACCTTTTCACCCTTCTGGCCGAATTCACCTCTGTCTCCTCTTGAGCCCTACCGTGACACAACAAAATCAGTTCAGCTTTTCCCCATCTGGCAGTTCTGTCTTGTGATTCTAATGATTCTACCGATTCAGCTTCAGTAGTATAAGACAGAAGGTGTACACAGACACAAACTCACCTTTTCTCCTTTATATCCAGGTAATCCCTGAATCACCAAAAAAGTCAAGAAAATAGTTATCACAATGAATTACATGAATATGTACAGGAATCATCCGATTTATCATTTGGCTGAGAGAGTAAAGAGGCCGAGAGGTGTTTTGGTTTTAGAGAGGCAGCCCATACCTTGGGTCCTAATGGTCCTCTAGCGCCAGGCATGCCCATCAGTCCAGGGTCACCTTTCTCCCCCTGATAAATACATCAAACCATTTATATTACATCTTACCCAGCACATCAACAACATGGAGCTTCACATTCCCTTAGGAATGTTTTCAGGGTTTTCCAATCTTTTAGAGAAGTGGACAATAATGGCAGGATTTAGTTTAAAAGGTAGCTATCCTTACTCACCTTGGGCCCACTTGGTCCTGGCCATCCACTTAGTCCCTGTCTCCCTGGGAGACCAGGAGGACCAGTGCGTCCCTGGAATAATAATAAAAATAATGATGAACAAACACATGTAAAACAGCACTTGTTAAACTTCTGACTGAGACATGGAAGTCAGAACAATCTTGGTCAAATGATATGTATTGAAGTTCACACATCCTCTACAGAAAACAAATGTTAATTAAAAACCTACATTAATAAAAAAAATTATGTAGGTTTTAATGCAGGGATTTTTTGTGTTATTTTTCCTCAATTATGTTAAAATTAGTAAATAAACAGTAAATTTGCATTAAAATATGCAGAAATGTGTTCTCTGTTCAAAATATGTGTTTATTTTCACCTACAGAATCAACAAAGAATTGACCGGGCTGCCCAAATCTTTACCTCGTAGCTAATGCCTGTAACAGTGAGCAAAGTAAAGAAAAATGATTTTCTTGTAAAATTAGGTTGAATACATGGGTGGTCTTTTTTTTTTTATATAACGTTTCTAAAAATCAATGAAGAGCAATCTCTGAATTTGCTTCAGAGTTCAAAGATGGAACAATAAACACAAGGTGAGGACAGCGTGTCTCCAGAGAGAGAGAGAGAGAGAGAGAGAAGGGGAGAGAGAGAGAGAGAGAGAGAGAGAAAGAGAGAGAGAGAAGAAGAGAGAGAGAAAGAGAGGGAGATAGCTAGAACAAGGCTCATCACTCTGCTGGCTTTAATTAAATGATGTGCAGGGGGCAGTAGCCAGGGCTCGTAGGAGGAAAGCGAATGATTTATGGCACGGCTTCGGCACTAAGCTAAATTGCACTGCAGTGCTGCAAAGCTTCTCCATGGTCTTAGTACCACCATGGTCTTCTTCCCTCATAAAGCCCTCGGTGCCCTAGCACTTCCTCTGTTTTGTTCCATTTGTCCTCCATCCAAACCAGCTGATTACTGATGAAGCCTTCCAGGAAACCACACCTGCGCATGAGTGGAATTGTGGGAAGGGGGCCATGGGGAACGCTCCACCGAGGGCTGGATGTGGTTCAGACTCTAATAAGGGTGACCACCACAGCCTTCTGTTGTTAAGCACACACTGGCTCCAGACCTGCTCTCTGAATATCTGGGTGAAGGTTGCATTTGCTTAGAATTTCATTACACTTGTATAGTGTGTGTGTGTGTGTGTGTGTGTGTGTGTGTGTGTGTGGCTGCGGTGTGAAGGAAAACCAGCAGCTGCGCCAAACGCAGAGTGTGTGTAGAGCTTTCTATTTTTTGTAGCACAAATCCACTTATGGGAGAAAATGGAATGGGGTTATGTGGCGTCTCACCTTTTGTCCAGGTCTCCCAATTTCTCCCTGGCAACACGGATGAGGAGAGTGGAGAGCAGGAGAAGAGAGCAGAGAAAAGAAAAGATGAGAGGCAGTGCGTCAATGTGCTGCATAATCAGTGTTTCCTCATTTGTCGCTGTACTCTGTGTGTCTCATTATAAAGCATCTCAAAGCTTATGCAAAACAGGACTAAGTGGTTCAGGTTCCATGCTGCGACATACACGAGAGATTACTGAACAAGAAGAGCACAGAACGCAAGAGCTACACGTCCCTGCTACACAAGAAGACGTGAATTTTGTTTCCAACCTCTCGTGTCTACAAACATTCTGTCAAACTCTGCAGGAGTGCAAACCCTACAGCTTACCTATAGTAGGTGGGGTTAACAGTAACAGATGGAGGGGCTGGTTCTAACATTCAATAGAAAAGTCTGGTAAGTTGAGGCTGAACTAATATATTCAATATATTTATGTGCTGTACCCAACTAAATGCATAAACAAATCATCGAACTAAATATGATTGGTGAAAAGAGAATGTGTCAAATATGGTCCAATTGTTTTGAACACAAAATAGAAGAGCAAAAGTAAAAGAAAAAAGTGAATGTTAAACCCTGGCGAGCTCTCATCAATGTTAATATACTTTATAATGTACTATATGTGCCAAGCCCAACCACAAAAATAAACAGAAGAAATGAGAAACATCAGTCTACATGCTGTTACATCGGAACATAAAGTTTTTACTGTAATGCAAGAAGATCCTACTATAAACTTACATTTTACCTTGCATTAATTTCTGTCTGCTCTATTTCTCTCTCTTTCTGTATATGTGTGTTTGTTTGTGTGTGTGTGTATGTAGTACCTTTTCGCCTTTTGGTCCCTTTGGTCCTGGTAATCCAGGAGGACCCTGTGAATGATATTAAGCGTGGATTGAGCTCAGTCTACAACTGCAGTCTTCCTCTCAATGGAAAATCTAATCTAATTTGTCTAATTCAGTGTAGGACTAGGACTAGACTTGATCATTGTCCAAACAACTGGCCCAAAATGTGTTAAAACTAGAGGTACCAGAGCCCATATCAGCAGGAAAGTAATTGTGGTGTGTACTCAGGTTTTTAACCTGAAGGTCACACTATATGGGCAAAATGAGGACATTTACAATTACCAAGGATTCAACTATTCTAATCTATTCATAATCTTTCTAAATACCATGAATGAACTAAAGCACTGCATCAAAAGAGGGAACTAGTTACACAACACAACGACTCATTCAATTATTGTGCATATACAGTGCATAAATAGAAACACTGTGTAAACTTGCCACGCAGATTGACCAAATTCAAATAAAATAGTGACAGATCTGATCACTTATTTAGAGCAAAAATCTGCCGAGCTTGGCCAATTTCAGACATTTATCCTTACATTAGAGGTTTGGATATTATGAGACTCTAACAAACATTTACAGATGATCAAAACTATAGATGATCAAAACTAGGCCTTTAATGTAAAGAAATGAAACCATTATTCAAATATTATTTCTAAAAGCTCAGCAAGTATCATGAACTAGTGGGCAACTCCTATGAAGCTAATGTAAGATATTTAGTTATGAGAGTGAAGAATTGGCTCATTCCCACCTAAGGGCTCTCTTGAGTTCAAGGTACTAAAACACTTCTTATTGAAGGGTGTGTTAATGGAAGATGTCCAATAACTCCACAGAAGTGATAACGAAAAATATCCATTACCAGTGATGCTGAGATGATACTGTATCACATATCATGCAGACAAACAGCCTCTTTATTTAGTCTGCGCAACAGACTGGACTCAGGAAACCGTGGAGAGCAGCAGGCTGCTTCTAAGAAGGGAGTGTGGGGCAGACACGGGCAGTGGAAAAAGGCTAATTCCGTCCACTCTAAATGTAGAGTGTTAATGGGTCACCATGTCCCATGGGGGGGCCAAACCCCATGCATCCGTGTCACCGCAGAAAGTGACCAGAGGAAGTAACGTGGGTCTCACATGCTGAGGGGGGAAGCACCCTCAAAATGTTCTGACCGCACATACAGCTGACTCAGGACTCTACACTTCAAAGGAGCTTTCTGTGCAAAAAAAACCCATGTCCAGCTGTAGATGAACAGAGTAAGTTAGCATTCAGTGAGTGGTCACATCAACTGCGTGAAGATAATAGTATATAGATTATAGTATAATAATGTATAATAGTGTCAGATATTTTTTTTTTAAGTTTTAAAGAGCTCTTTCAAAACATTCTGAGGTGCTAATGATAATATACCATGCAGGAAAGTTTTGGCCAGTCTGGCTCCAGACTGTATGTGGAATGAGGGGATAAGTTCCTTCACATTTTGGTATTAGGAAATAAATATGGATTTTGGAAAAACTAAACTGTCTAGACCAGGGGTGTCAAGCTGCGGTCCTGGAGGGCCAGTGTCCAGCACAGTTTGATGGTTCTCCTGGCAATTAACTGGCAAGGTGTACCAGGTGTTTCTGAGCAGGGAAATCACCAAAACATGCTGCACACCGGCCCTCCAGGACCAGAGTTTGACACCCCTGGTCTAGACCTAGTGCATTGTGTGGAACTATTTGGATGCTTTTCTTGTAATCCAACACAGTCTAGCCAAAAAGTATCCTCCTTAAGACAGAAGGGAACTTAATGAAGTGAAATCAGGCGTTATGGTGCACAGCTGCGACAGATTTTTCTAAAGTGACCCACACTCGGCTATCTCTTAATGCAATCTCTGCCCTACACTCTCAAAAATAATGGTATCAAAAGGGCTCATTGTACAATGCAATAGAGAAACCATTGGTTCTCTATAGAACCTGACAATGAGTGGTTAATTGGAGGGCCATTCTTGCACATAAGAAATAACCTTCTCCTTATTGGAAGGTTCTTTGAACTTTAATAAGGCTCTTCAAGTTCATGTATCTCATTTGCAAAAATGACTCTCTGATGAGCCATGCATTAAACATATCTTTAGGGAACCAACAAATGCACAAACCTGGAACTTTAGGTAATCAATGCCATCACTCAAATAACCTTTTTTTCTTTAACAGAGTAGACCAGTTGTTCCTAGTTCTTGTCTTGGATTACCACTGTCTGAACTATTTTGATGTTTTTCCTGCTCTAGCACATCTTTTCCAACTCATCAGCTAATAAACAAGCCCCTTCTCAGCAGAAAAGTATGTGCGTGAGCAGAACGGAAGACGGCATGTTAGTGGCAGGCTGCTGCAGCAGCTTTAGTCAACATCTTGTGTTGCTGCGTTTTTGTCTGCCAAAACATTCCATCTGCTCTCTCTCTCTCTCTCTCTC
>JBBIGA010000007.1:9194607-9205578 GCA_037576975.1 Alestes dentex
GGTGTGGCTTCTTTTTGGTTGGAACGAAAACCTGCACCCACAGCGGCCCTTTCTGGACAGGTTTGGGCACCCCTGGTGTAGATATTTCTGCAAATTAAAGTCTGGATCACGTAACTATTAAGGCTAGAATTAATGTTCTTCCATTTCAACTTACGTATTAGACAGGAATGCACTAGGTACAGAACAGCAAGGCTGATGCTACACACAAAAAAAAATGAGCGTGCACATTTCACACTTTATAAAGATTACTCTAAGATTGGTGAATGTGAATTCTGCTACACAGTAGTGTAAGAGGCTGTCATTCAAAAGGTGTAATTAAAAAGCTTAAAAACAAAGCTTATACTTAAAGGTGTCAAACAGTTGTAAGTTCTGAAATTTTTTTAGGAGGAATTGCACCAGATTAGATTTTAGTCAGTCTTGTGCAGAATACCCCCCCCAAATAGCAAACATGCTGTGAAATACACTGTCCTATTGTCCTAGCAAACATACTAGGAACTGGGATAAAGACACAAGTGTAATCATGATTATATTGTAAAATATAATACCTTTTCCAAAATTAACCATTAATGAATTGGCTTCTCTGTCAATACAACAGTTACCAGTTCAGTAAATAACACATGATGAGGTATCAGGCACTAGGAGGTTTTTACAAAGATGCTCCTTTCCTAACTTTAGCACTACCTTCTTTTTAAACTGCACATAAGTGATTCAGAAATCTTCAGTTGCACCTCCGTAACACACAATGAATTTCACCATTAATGGAGAATTAAGTTTGACCAAGTGGATCCTTTCCTCCTCTTAGTCTTGCAGCCCTTTCCATTGTCATAAGGGATAACAACTGTGTTCAAACTGAAGAATTAAACACTGAAATGTCCTTTTGTGGTCACCTTTGCCAATGATGAGCAGAGGCCTCTCAGCCTGTTTAAGGACTCTGACGGCTTCTGAGATTTCTTGGCTTCTAGCCAAACTTACTGGAGGAGGAGGACAACAGGGTACAAACCTAAAAAAAAAATAAAAAAAAGTAACACTGATGGATCAGTGAATTAAACCTACATTCCTCTTGTTTACTACAAGCTCATCTTAACTGTTATTATAGTTTAGTGCACTGCACCCCCTACTGGCCACAGCTGAAATTGCTTCCCAGAGGTTAACAACAAAACAATCATTTATTTTTAATCTGGTAAAATTGTTTGGTTATGTAAAATAATTTGATATGATTATTTTTCTAAGAAAAATTATGAGCTATGTTTAGGAAGTCACTGATATGGGTATTATGGGCTGTAATCTGATATTTTTCATGCACACATTTACAGATACTACATAAATACTGAAGATAGCCATAAACAAGCCTTTACAAAATGTTAAAAATGGATGTTAAACTAAATTCACCTTAGCCTTACAGATAAATGCAGAAGTTTTAACACAGTAGCCCAGCATCACATTATGCATTTCATCACATTATGCATTGCATGAAATACAGGTTCGAAATGCAAGTCAATCTAGTCATCTGTTTAATGCCAATTCAATTTCTTTTTCTCATCTGTTAATATCAATATGATTCTGATATTACTGAGCATCCTTAGTAATGCTAATGCTTTTACAAGGAATGGAACATGAGCGTTGGAGCTGAGAATTCAGGCTCAGCATCTGCCCTGCAGAAACAGAACTGATGGCCCCTGTTCTACAGGTTCCTTTTTGTCTCTGTCCCCGTTTAGCTGGGTTAAGCAATCCTTAGCCAAGTTAAAATCCAATGGATGTTTTGTGGTTAATTTAACAAAGCTAAAGGATTAATTACAGAAGGAACATGTCTTTAAATGTAACATTAATCATTTGTTTGTTCATCTCACTAGGCTCACTACAAGAGCCTGCATATTAACAAATTAAATAATCATTGCATCCAGCCAACTCAAAGCTCCACCTATATGGTGGCTGTCAAACCTAACACTGGTCCGGTCCACTTTGGCATTCACCATATCTCCAGCAATGTCTATGTAGCACGCTCCTGGGCGACCATAAATACTGCTTCTAACTGCCTAGTGAGAATAGATAGAAAATCAGAGTCAGAATCAAAAAACATTATTGATCCCCGAGGACATGTCACAACTGCACAGTGACACAGAGACAAGAACAATATGAAATATAAAGTCTAAATAAAGTCTAAATAATCCAGTTAAAAGTCTGCCGAAAATTTCAATTTGAAATACACTATGCTATATACACAATGCTGGGTATAAATACTAGAGCCACATGAATTACTAATAACAAATGGTGATTAGGAGTATGTTATTGGACGTAATCAGATCAGTTGTATACCAGTAGTACTGATATATATGAGTAGTGATATTTCACATGGTAAGACCATTTCACATAAGATGTTGCACAAAAACATGTTGTAGGGAGTTTCTAATCTCTTTTTAAAACAGAAATCACTAAAAGCAGAAATCTATGTCTTACAAATGGTACAAAAGGAAAAATAAGTTTACCTTTTCAATTACTGCTGGAATCATGGCCAGGCTGCTTGGACGAGCTGAAAACTTGCTGTAAAGGCGGCAGGCCTCTACCTGATCATAGAGCATACTATACATTTTATGTGTTACAGACACATTTGATGCACAGAGCTCCAAAATGTGCAGTTTACTATACAAACCTGAGGGAATTCTTGAAATGCTCCAGTGGTTTCCTGATTCCTATCAGAGGAGCCTCCAATGACTATTACAGGCCTGTAATTGCAATGTATAGCAAAACCGGTGCATTTTTACCAACAGTCATCTCCAGAGTCAACCTATGGTATATTTACTATAATAGAAACAGAAATTGTGCATATAAAAATGCAAAAAGCCATATTCAACTTGTGTGGATGAGTTAATCTGTTTACATTTAGAAAATGCATCCAAACATGTACTTTGACCAGAACTGTTCAAACTTTTGCATACAACAGCCCAAAATTTGTTGACACCCACTCATCCAATGTTTCTGAAATCAGGGGGTTTTGCTTCCTGTTGCTGCAGTAACAGCCTTTACTTTTCTGGGCAAGCTTTACACTAGATGTTGTAACATTGCTGTGTGCAAAGTATTTCTTTCCAAAGATACTGTACTATTCCAGAAAATGCTGGAAAGTTTTATACACGGAGCTCTATTTCACTAGTACAAACTTCACAAAGTCTTAGCCACCTGACAAAATTATATTTAGAACCTGTTTAGCTGAGCAGTATATATTCTCAAAAGCTATTAGAATGTATACAAATAATATTAATGTAGTAAATATTGATTTTATATATGTCTATGTGTTTGCTTAATCATGCCCAGACTTCTCCTCGTGGAAGCCCAGGATTACATTATGGTTTTCATCAAATATCTCAAATACCTGATTTGGCTCAATCAGTTTCATTAGATTCAATCAGGTGAGCTGCTGATGGAGTTTCACAAATTCGGGCAAAGGCTGGAGGAGAAATCTAGAATCAAATTTGTGTTCTAACCAGTTCACAAAACTTCAAGTACTTTTAACAAATATTGATATTAATGTTTTCTTGTTGTTTACATTTATTCTTATGTTAACTTGTGTAATTGCTGGACAAAAGTCCCTAATTGCTCAGATGAATGGCAAAGAGTCTGCGCATATTTGTATAATATAATCTGTGAGTGTACCACTGAACACCTGTCTTAGAAATGTTTGCACCTTACAGTATCAGAGAGGGTGTCTACATACTTTTGGACATGTAGTATAAGAAAGAGCCAAGTGGTTCAATGATGCATGGAACTGCTTATCAAATCAAACTTTATTTTTATTGAGTGCTAACTGGCAGCCTTTGTGAAAAAACTTCAGTTTGATTAATGTGAGGGAGTCACAAATTTGGTCCATGAGGTTCTATGAATAAAAAATATCTAATCCTTTAGTGTATAGTATGTACATATTTTCAATTGTATGTGCATTACCAGCAATTCATGTTGGCATTGGCCATTCCACCAAGAGCATGGATCAGTCCAGGTCCAGACACAACCAGACATACTGCTGGACTGTGACGGGGGGAAAGAGGAATATGTGAAATAAAATTAAGTATTACATGTAAAGTAATTAATCGTGCAGTGAAACATGATTTAAAGTGAACACGCACCGTCCTGTCAAATATCCAACTGCAGACGCAGCATAGCAGGCCTGTTGGAAAAGAAACAGTTACAGTGGCCTTGTCCAATCAGAAAACAGAGTCCCCTTTTTAAAAGGCTGTGAAGAGAGGTGGTCTTACTGCTTGTTCATTGCGCATGCCCACATACTTGATACCGGCAGCTTGAGCAGCCATGGCCACTTCAATGATGGGCACACCAACAATGCCAAACATGTACTCCACATTCTGCAGGAAAACACAGAACTATACATTAAACGGGTAACAGTTTCAACACTGCTCTGTCTCTTCTGAAGGTCTCACTTGTCATCTTCCAGGAACACCACTGTCATTAATGAAAATCATCAGGGTGCATCCTATCAGAGTTGAATGGGTGGGGGTGGGGGGGCTTACTCTATGCATAATAAATGATATTCTAACATGTGATATACAATTTTATATGAGGCAGTTCACTTTTTGTATTGTCTTTAGCTCATGTGCACTATTTTATAAGATTACTAATTTGCACCAGGACATTTTGTTTGGAGTAAACCAGTTTGTTCTGTACATTCAAGACATTGCAATGCATAAAGTACAACTAAATATTGATCTCAGATCCACAACCTGTACCAAATCTCACAATAAGTGTATGGTTACACCCGAAATATCTTCATAAAGAGTAGAACTTGCTAATTAGTGGACGTTATCCTTACCTGTTAATTTAGCGTCACTGAACAAAACCAAAGAAGCAAATTTAGTTAATCTAAACTGCTTTTGGGGCAAGGTTGAAACACTATATATTTTATATAGTGTTTCAGACGTATTCCTTTAAAAATAGCAGGTGGGCAGGTGCTTTGCTTTGTCCTGACCGTGAAGCAGACAGAGATTAGCAACCTTACACCATCTTTATCACCTTAGGTCAGAATTTAATCATGCAGTAAGACTCCAATTATCCAAACCTCAGAATGGACAAACACAGATTGTCCAAGAGTTTGTAGGCACCTTCTCATTCAGCATCACTTCTGGGTGTTAATGAGAGGGTCGTCTTCTCTTTGGTGCAGTAACAGCATCTACTATTCAAAAAAGCTTTACACTAGAAATATTAGTGAGGATTTAATTGCATGCATTAGAACACAAGAGCATTTGTGAGGATATGTACTGATTCTGCATGATATATTTTGGATCGCAAACACCACTCCTGAGGTGTTGGGTGAAGCTTCATCACTTCAGGTAATGCAGCCCAATGCTTAAAGCACATGAATTTAATAATTAGAAGGAGTGCCTGGAAATACACTATATGGACAAAAGTAATGGGACCTCAATTACTGAATTCAGGTGGCCCCTCACTTCCACTGAAGGGCAATCTTAATGCTTCAACATACCAAGACATTTTCGACAATGCCATGCTTCCAACTTTGTGGACACAGTTTGGGAAGGAACCTTTTCTATTCCAGCATGACTGTGCCCCAGGGCACAAAGCGAGCTCCATAATGACATGGTTGGATGAGTTCAGTGTGGAGGAACTTGACTGACCCACACAGAGCCCTGACCTCAACCACATCCAACACCTTTGGGGTGAACTGGAACAGAGATTGTGAGCCAGGCCTTCTCGTCCTACATCAGTGCCTCATAAACACTCTACAGAACAAATGGGCACAAATTCCCACAGAAACTCCAAAATCTTGTGGAAAGCCTTCCGAGAAGAGTGGAAGCTTTTATAGCTGCCAAGGGGAGACCAGCTCCATATTGCACAATCATATTTATTGCTGCTCTGTACTGCTGCTATAATTGCACAATCATATTTATTGCTGTTCTGCATTTTTTTGCATATGTAACTTCTGTTCTGCATCTTTGCACATAACTATCTGCTGCTAGAATACAGCACCTGTCAAAAATACTGTATTTATCCTCACTGTAACTGTCAGTTGCACTCAACGATGTCTTGTCTTGTCTAGTTGTACTGTTGCTCTTGTGTTTTTTTTGGCTCTTTGTCCTGTCTGCACTTGTGGTCTTGTGTTGCACCATGATCCTGGAGGCACATTGTTTCGTTTCATTATGTACTGTGTGAATATGGTAGAAATGACAATAAAACCTACTTGACTTGACTTGACTTGAAAGTCTATATATTTGAATGCAGTGTCATTAAACCCCTGTTGGCGGAAAAAAAAACAGTGTCCCAATACCTTTGTCCATATAGTGACCTCGAAGTTTGAACACAGAAGCACCTGCACACCATAACCTGGTTGGGTTCACATGTACATGAAGAAAGTTGAACCTGAGTACTGTGTGAAAGGTGACCTGGGTGACTTGGATACTTTGTATTCCAGTGTGTCAGACGATAAACTGATACCGGAATTTAGTACAAAACCACATGTTGTGAGTTAATTAAGGTGTTAGAGCCCAAAGGTCTCCCGTTGTTCCAGTTTCACTGGCTCGATATGGAGAAACAGACACAAGGGCACAAAGATCACTGGATCCCTGCTGTTGTTTCGCTTTGGCTAAACTAACACTCGCTGTTTACGCCCCTACCTCAGAAAGCTCACTGTTTAACCAGTCACTGGATTCAAAAGTAATCTTGTTGCACAAACCTGAGACTTCAGAGCCTCTGCAATGATCTGAGCTCCTGTTAGCTCTTCCATCTTGGCCAAGTCTTTCGTCAAAATAGCTCTAAAGCAGACGCACCCTCAAGAAGTGTGCGCAGCTTTTACACGTTTTACGGTAAAGTGGAGGGCTATGTCAGGCCATGAGCTGATGGTTCAAACCAAACCAGGTGTTGGTCAAGAGACCGGGTAAAGCAGTAGTGCTTATTGTCTTTATTGTCAGTGTTATTGTCATATACAGAAAACAATGGAACATCGTTACCAGTAATGAAATTATTGAACTCAGAGCCCCCTTCAAGTCTGCACAATTAGATAGATAGATAGATAGATAGATAGATAGATAGATAGATAGATAGATAGATAGATAAACAAACAAACAAAAAAATCTTAAGTAGAACACAAGTGGAATAAAATAAACATAGTAGAACAGTAAAAGTAAATAATAAAATAATAAGGTGCATGGCAGACAGCAAGACAGTGTTTGATATTTGCAAGCCCTTACCAAACATCTGTAATGCAGGAGTGTAGTACTACAAAAAAATGTGCATATGATTAACATTTGGAAATCACTAGTGATCAACATTTGAAAACCTTAATACAAATCATGATAATTAGTTATCATATACTTATGCTACAAATATACTGAAATATTGATTAGCACAATAGAATACCTCTTCGTTGTTATAGTAGAGCACAACTGATGTGCTACGCTACGCTGTTATACAGTTATAATGAAAATTTTATATGCAGTACTATGCAGAAGTCTTGAGTCACACCTATTTCTTTCTATTTGCTTTCAGTCACATTGTTGGTGCAAAATACTATTTTATATCCACCAAACTGTCTTATCTTTGGCATACTGAGTAGATTAAATTAAATAAATGGTAACAAATAGTTTACTGCAACAGGCAGCAATGTGCCTAAAGATACAAGGAGCCTAGACAAAGGAGTTCCAACCACTCAGCAGTCAGCACCACCAGTATACTGATCACCGCCTGATCATCTGGAATCATCTGATTCCTGCATAGTTCACTCCGTGGCTTAAAAAACAAAAAACATTCCTCTGAAACTGGTTTAGGGACTAGACTGAAAATGTGAGTCCTCAGGAAGACCAAAGAAATGCTCCTCAAGACTACATTAAAATACAAGAACATCTTGCTCTTCGGAAGCAAAATATTAAGAAATGAGGGTTGGCTCAAGACTCTTGCACAGTACTATACATTTTAAATATATTTGTGTATTGGGCAATTTGTTACTATCATTTAGGTGGACTTGCATGGACACTGTGTGTGTCTGATGCTTAAACATGCATTTCATGATAACTCATAATTTCAGGGATGTTTGTCGAACACTCACAATGCACAGCATCTCCACTCCGCTACACAAGGACAACAATCTCATCACCAAGTCATTAATGATGATAGAGAGACATAGTCTAACGGGAATACTCAATAACATCTTTCATTCATGTTACTCAGCGTGAGCTGAAAGAACAAACTGTTCCCAGGTCGAAGAATAAAGAGGAGAACAGGACTTTACCAGAAGCCAGTGGTTGACTTTGGCTCTTCGAGTTTGTTCCTGAGGGAAAAGTGTGGTGTGGACAGACACGTTTCATTTGTGGCAGTCATTCCCTCCTCTTGGTTTCTGTCCAAATATTAAAGGAAGATTATAGATAAGGTGAAACAAAATCTTTGCAAAGACTGGTCCCAATCAGAAATGTCAAACCTTTCAGTATCTCTATTTTCCCATCAAAGACACGTGTCATCAGTTTGGTTGTGCAGATTTGTCTTGGCAGCTTTGTCTGGTCTATCATGTTGGTCTGAGCTTTTTGTCTGAAAGAAATTATTTATTTGGTTCACTGAGATTTTGTTGAAAGCACAAGTATGATAACAATAAATCATTTTACCCTGACTTGCTTCTTTACCAGAGACTGATTTGCATGACCTAGAAACAACCAAGCTCATTCAAAATCTTCTGAAGCTGATGGGCAACATATTTCAAGGGAAACCTTAGGAAACTCCCTATGAGTCCAAACCCAAACCCCACAAAACCACAAGAGTGCTGTTACAGGCTTGAACACTGATTTGCTTTCCTTTAATAATAAGACAGGACAGACCACAGCAACCGTGTGTATTTTGGAGGAACTTTGGAGAAACGGGATCCATTAGGCGGTGTACAGTGGTTGATGGAAGTTTCTTGCGAACCCCAGAGCAAGATCCTACGAAACCCCATGATGTGAATGTAAACACATGGGCTTTCTGTGGTCTTGAAAATGATCATATTCTTATTCTAACTTTAGGTTGCCTTTGAGCAGCATAGGTAGTGTAGTTAATATGTGAATATGTGAAATGGTTCATTGCCAGTCCTCCAGCTGAGCTGATGGGAGAGTTCAGGCCAGGTGTGTAAAGCGAGCATGCAAACCATCTCAATAGAATTCACTCTGTTTTACTAATTGGTGTCAGGGTAGGATTTTGTAGAGTTCTATCATTACCAGACCTTCAGTACCAGCACCCAATAGACGTGTTTGGGTGTCCTCAGCTAAAGCGTCTTCAAATAGGGGTGTATTTGAGATGTATGTGTGTGTCTGTACTGTGCACCTATGCACATTGTTTGAAGCCAGTTTTTGCAGTGTGTAATTGTTAACATTAGAATAAATGCAAACAAGAAAGCAGTAAGAATTATCAAAATTTGTTGTTTTTGTAAAAAAAAAAGTAGTTTTTTGTGATCTGGTGAGGAGAGCCTAGGTTTGGTTCCAGGTTGTTTGGATTAGTGAAATTCTGTCAACAGCTCCTGATTTAATTTAATGAAGGACTGACTGAGTCAAGCTAGGCTTCCGTGAGAAACACATTGATCTGTTTTACATAAAATAATTTTTCACTGTATAATGTTTTATTTAGTCCTTTTAATTTTATTTAGAATTATTAGTTATATCAATGTGAAAAAACACTTACTGTTCATCTAAACGGTTTTAACATGAATTTTTTGCAGGTGCCTTTTGCACAATGCTATTTGAGGCAAAAATGAACATTTTAGGCACAGCATGATTTTAAAGTATTTCTTGTAAAAATATGCAGTTCTTGGGTATCAGAAGTGGAAGTCATACATTATGTCTCATTCTTTCTCTCTGGCCAGGTCTTCTTGCATTTGTTAAAGATTTTGTGCTCCTGGTCTCTCAATCAGCAGCTGCCCCAGCAAGACTTCTGTGCACTTGAATTCACTAGTTCTATGAGAGAAGACATTTAAATGTATAATATTTCAGCTATCTTGCTTTTAGGCTATTCATGAGTGGGGCCAAGTAAAATATTTTATTTCAAATTTTATTTTATGTTGTGCATTGTCTAAATGCTAAATAAATATTTTCATAGTTTTGTAACAGATTTATTCTTTTAGTAATTCAATAATAATAATTTCTTTCGGTTTCGGTTTTTGGCCAAGAGTTTCCTCACTTTCGGTTTTCGGTTTCGGTCAGAAAAAATCATTTCAGTGCATCCCTACAAAATATACTTTGTAGAATGTAAAAATTGTATATATTTTAACAAATCTATTCATTAAAATACATGGAACAATAGAAACATGGAATAATATTCCTGCAGAAAAGTGTGTTTACTGCATATTAGTACTGTGCATTAATGCTGCCTAACAGAGAGGAACAGAAAATGCTTTCATATTCAAAAGCAATATGCAGCCAACCAAACACAGTAACCAACCCATCACAGTGAACAACCCAGCACAGTGACCAATCCAGCACACTGACCAAACCAGCACATTGACCAAACCAGTACAGTGAACAACCTAGCACAGTGACCAATCCAGCACAGTGACCAAACCAGCACAGGGATCCCCCTAGCACAGTGACCAATCTGGCACAGTGACCAACCCAGCACAATGACCAAACCAGCACAGTGACCAACCATACAGTGACCAGTCTGGCACAGTGACCAACTCGGCATAATTACCAGTGCAGTGCAGTGACTAACCTGGCACAATGACCAAACCAGCACAGTGACCAGTGACCAAACCAGCACAGTGACCAAACCAGCACAGCGACCAATCCAGCACAATGACCAACCAGACATAGGGACCAACCCAGCTCAATGACCAATCCAGTACACTGACCAAACCAGCACATTGACCAAACCAGCACAGTGAACAACCTAGTACAGTGACCAATCCAGCACAGTGACCAACCCAGCACAATGACCAAACTAGCACAGTGACCAACCATACAGTGACCAGTCTGGCACAGTGACCAACCCGGCATAATTACCAGTGCA
>JBBIGA010000007.1:9247455-9259106 GCA_037576975.1 Alestes dentex
CATTTACATTGATTAAATGTATCCAACTTGAATGTACACTGGTATTCTTAAAAAAGGCTGAGTTTCGGCCATTCGGCACCACACTGAAAACGAACTCAAATGTTTTTTGGAAACTTTGTAATGTCAGAGTGTACACTGTCATCTCCTTTATTGACGTCACTGTGTGCACTGTCATCTGTTTTGTTTATATGAGGTGATTTTGTGTAACAGCAGGCGTAGCCAAAACAGTGCTGGTTTTAACCTCACTAACAGGACTTATCCATGTTTACACAAATATACAGTTACTCTCCCAATATACAGAGGAACAGAGGCTTCAGAAGGCGCTACAGAGGTTACTATAACATCCAACACTCCCATGTCTAGCATTGCATTTGGATGGCTAAATGAAGTTTCTTTTGGTTTGGTTTGGCCTCACTAAATATATTTGTAGAGCAGTGTAGCATGTGGATCAACTTCACTACCAGATCAGTCAAACTCAAGGAAACTGGATTGGAAAGTTTTATTCAACTATTGTGATACAGACACAGACCCTGGCAGCAGCATCTACAGTTTTAGATGAGACCCTTTTAAGCGTATCAGAATCGGTTATAACTTTTGATTGGTGAGCATGGCTTTACGGTTATGGTTATATCGATGCTGGTTGGTTTGGCATGTTCATAACAGTACTTGACAGTGTGTTCTTGCACTTTCATGTGAACGTAAATTTGTTTTAAAACAGTGCTTGCGCAGATAGGCTTTTTATGACAATGAAGAAGAAAAACACAGCCATGTACCTGTATACTAGGCCAAGGAAAGATTAGAGATTAAAGGTTAGACTCACTGACAGCAGGGGCGATGCCCCCCACGCTGCCCGGCCCAGGGATGTTCCCTGCTACTGCTGCAGCCTGTGCAGCTGCAGCCGCCTGCGCAGTCACTGCCTGCTGCTGCATCTGCCTATGGCACTGTCTGAGGTCAAACACCTAAAGAACAAGGGGGAAAGAGAACCGAGTGTGAGAGTCTGAGGTCCTTTTAAACATGCCTTCTTCTTAAGAGGACATTACAACAACTAACCACTATTGTATCTTTTAAGCAGCACATATCAGAGCTAATGTTGGTAAAACAGACTTTGAGATTTAGGATACCAGTAAACTGCAATGCCTGAGACTAAACTCTGGCTAAGCCTGAAATGAGCTTGAATGGAGTTCTTTCGAGTAAGAGTTTTAGCTCAGCCTGTGTTTGATGACATTGTATCACACCTTTATATAAGCTCCTGGGTAGATTTTGTGCACGGCATCTCCTGGTGCTCTCCCAGCCTCCCTGTCCAGGTAGTAGCTCTGCACGAAGACAGCATGGTCACTCAGACACCGCATCCATACGTCACCCTCCCCTCGACACTCCAGTTGTACACCCTTACCGATATGGAGCCTGAGACAAAACAGAAACCCAGCATGGGTGTGTCATCAAGGGTAGTAGTACAAGAATTTTCTACTGCAGTTTACTACAGAATCAGAATCAGAATCTTTCCGATTCTGAAGTACGCTAAACTGCAGTAGAAAATTCTTAGCAGTAGAGACAATGGTAACAAGTCAAGTCAAGTAGGTTTATTGTCATTTCAGCTATATCCACAGTACAGAGTGAAACGAAACCACATTCCTCCAGGACCATGAAGCAACACAAGAACAAAAACAGAAACAACATAAGATTACTGCAGACAGGATAAAATACACAGAGTGCGAAGAGAAAGAGAGTGCAAGAAAAACACAAGAGCAATAAAGCAACAGGACAACACAGCATTAAGTGCAGTTGAAGTTTAAATGTTAATACTATTACGACATATACTGTATTCTAGCAGCGGAGGCGTTATGTGTGAAAAATGGAAAATAGAGGTAGACAGCAATAAATAATAACTGCAAATAATGGCAGCAACGGGACAATGTGCAATATATAATACATAGAGGGGCATTTACTGTTTGTTTAAGGCAGAACAGTTGTATATGCACTGTTAGGAGAAGGAAGAAGTTCAGTTTGTGTTTGTGTGTAAGAGAGAAAGGGGGGAGGGGAGCACAGTTCATGATTCAGTTCTGATTCAGGAGTTTCATCGGGAAGAATCACGTCCTGGCAGTAGTGGCGTGTATGCCATGGAAGGTATAGATGCCTCTACTGAGGTGGGAGAAGAGGGTGTGTGAGGGGTGTGTGGGTTTATCCACAGTGCTATCCAGCCCTATATGTTCAGATTTGTGTTGTTCTTTGCAGCCAACAGCACAACACTTCATGAGTGACTTGCCTTTGCCTGTAGCCATAGCGCTCTGCGTCTTATGCGTGCTCTTAAAACCAGCAGACAAAAATGGCGGATCTTCAACTAATCTAGTGGGTGGGAGCTCGACAGGTGAGGGGTAGTTCTATGCAAATGTCCCTATTCTGACGTCAGAACAAGGGAGCCGTCAAAACGGCTCATAGGGGCATATGATTCCTGGCACCAAAATCTTTCAAATGATTCACAGAAAAAGGATGGATGGGTTTTTTTTTTCATTCTTGGAGTGTTTATAGGAACAGTAGAGACCCAAATGAAAATATAAAAGGGTGCAAAAAGGGAGTTTTGCATAATATGTCCACTTTAATATACCACTTCAAATTGTAATGTTTCTGACAATAATGTGTTGATTTGTGATGTTGTTAAAAATTATGCAAAGTACACACCACTGTGTGTTAATGCTTTTTTAAACATTGTATATTTTAACACCAAAATAATCTTTCAACACAATCCCATCCCTGTAGTAAACACATTCTCTCACCGTGCTCTCTCGCTAGCGTCCGTGCGGTGCACGTTGCTGAGTTGGCCCAGACAGAATCGATCTCCTCCTGATGGATCCACATACCCATCCACAGTTACCATGGGGCAGTTCGCCAGCACCTTAAACATTTCCCCCACCTGGATATCCATCTCAAAGTATGAGATCGAGCACCAGAACTCTGGACCTGGCGGACAAGGTGTAAAAAACATTCATTTACAAAACAGTTTAATTATTCCTGTATTTGTCTATGTGTGTATTTACAAATTAACATACCTGGATGGTTGGAGACTGGCTGTGGGTATGAGGCTGGTGTGTGATTTTGAGACCCTGGTGAGAAATATTACGCAGCAGATGTTTGAATGAAGGAATTCTCCACAGTTTTTCAACCTAATATCTGTCTGGTGCATTTGTAGCATATGGTCAATTACCCCTAACAAAAATGTAGACCAGTAGTGTTTTATCCTGGAGGGATAGTGTCCAACACAGTCTGGTAATTCCTTCATTCAAGCACACTCATTAATCCTGGATATTAACAGAGGAACTAAATGAGGTGTGTTTTGGCAGGGATATCATCAAACTGGATTGGACCTAGACCCTCCAGGCCTGTAATTGTGCTTTTCCCCTAATAACAAAAAAAACATGAACTCAAAACATACCCATAGATGCCAAATTAACTGCCCAATCAACTTCCATGATAAGTGTATTGTAAGTCAGTGGATTTTCTGTTCTGATACTAAGCACATGGAGACACATCAAAACGATTGTCTGCAGTAGTCACCTGTATGCTTTAGATGTTTTACATAGGAAAACACAATAGACAAATTCATTGATTCATATGTTCTTTCGCAATAAGGAATTTGTAGCCGCATTAGTACAAACTACAGAGAGAGCATGTCGAACTATCATTTTCCATACAGAAATGGCCAGTGTGATGCGAAGGGGCTTGCTGTTGACTCCGTCCATTCTGTTGGGATCCCACAGGTGTGTAGGAGGCAGTGCTCGTGCCTGTCCAAGTTGTGGCTGCAATATAAAGAACAGAGCAGTTTTACCTCAAAATCATTTTTAGTAATTCTGGCTGAATTACTGCGTTCATATATTTTATTTGTTTGGACTAATCAAATCAGCGCATTACCTTCTTTAAGGTCTCACTGTAAGGTTAATGCTTTGGCTTCATCTCTCCTTGCACATTTCATCAAGCTAATTAAGATCATTTAAATGTTGGCATCACTCACTGTGGTAGGAGGTCTGTGTTTGTTTGGAGGAGCTGTAGTCACTCTGACTGATGGTGGGTTGCTGGGCAGAGGCCTGTGTGTGTGTGGTTGTGTGTGTTGGTGGGTGGGTGGCAGTAGGTGTCGTCGGGGGTGAACTGGAGGTTAAAGCTCTGCTTGGAGGAGAGGCTATCTGCAGCAGACCTTCAGTACGGCTCCCCTGCAGGGACATCCTGGAATTGCTCACTACACACAGACAGACAGACTGACATTAGCAGAAATATTAGAACAAGCAACTCACTTGCACAATGGCTAACTATACACTATCAAGTGGTGCTAAAAATGAGAATTTGCTCTCACTCCCTTATTTTACATTATATAAGAAAACATTCATTAATGATGATTTCTCAAGCACCTTCGGAGGTTGCTCAAGCAGCTTGAATATTTGAGCATGATGTCAATTTACTGATTGCTGGTTACAAACTCCACTTTGTTTGATTAAGTTTGATTGAAATGCAGCATATTTTGATCATTTACGTTAAAGCCTGATACAGTGAGCAACTTGCTGCATCAGCTTTCAACAATGACCTGATATTCTTACAATAGCTCGTTAACTTCGGTAGTGTTAATCCAGTTCTCTCCAAGACTGCACGTACCAAATTTGCTAAACATCTCTGGTATTTGAGTGAGGAACCAGCTGGTCTGTTGTACTTTGATGCGGATGACAAAATGAATACAAAAAACCCTGCTTAACGTGCACAGGTTGACCTGACGTGCATAAACTTGATGACTTTGATATTGTTCAAGTGACTTGGGCTCTGCAGTGGAGGGACCATGAGGATTATAGGATGGAATCACAAGATAAAAAGGTGAGTGCATGAATGACCTAACAAGTACAAGGACAAATACAGGACAAATACAGGAGTCGTTTAGGTGTACGTAGCCAGCAGTCACTTGGTTGAATAGCGGGTGTTAATTTAAGTATAGCTTTACAGGTTTGAGGAACAGATGTGGACTACTTGAGCACTGATGTACGTCGCTCTGGATGAGAGCATCAGCTAAATGTCGTAAATGTAAATGTAAATATAAATCATAATAACTGAATATAATAACTAAAATTTAGATCTGAATGACATAGATTTGCAATGACATGTTGGAATAATTCTATACATTTATGTTTACACTGCCAAAAACTGTTAATAAAACAAGTAAAATAAAACAAAAGAAGAAAAAAATGATCTGCCAGAATCTTACATAGTCAGATGTTCAGAAAAAAAAAATCTGTTATTTCCATTCAGGATTTTCTGGCTCTTTAAGATTTCATTTTTTGCAGTGTAATTGTAATTTTAGCTTAATCTTTGTTTTTCCTTTTTCCCATCTATCTTCCTTTGTGTCTCTGGCCATATGCTTTTGGTGTTGTTAGTTTTCTGTCTCCTCCCTTGCCCTGCATCTCACCTTAGTCTAGTCTGTAGCCGAGCCCTCCCATCATTACTCCCAGGTGTTTCCTGTCTGACGATTCACACTTCACGTTTCTGTCTTGGTGTCGCCCAGCGTTTTTTGTTTTCCAGTCCTTGTATGGCCTTTCCCTGTTGAATGATTTCTTTGTCTTTCATTTTAGCATCTAGCTATCTAGTGTTTCTTGTTTCATTCGTAGTCTTGACTGTAGTTTACTTGCTCTCATAATTATCTTCTCTTGTGGATAGGAATAAAGCCTGTCCCTTCCTATTACCTTCCTCAATGTTACATTAACAAAGCAATTTTGTTTTGTTTCATCATTAAAAACACTGATTACAAACTTTTGAATGAGAATCTGTATGATAATGTAATACAGGAAGAAGTAGTAATATAAGACCAGTCTCACTGTAATTTTTTAGCACTTTATTCCAGTACTGAAAGCTTTAGTTACCTAATTTATGAACTAAACAGGTGTGACAGGAGTCTTATCAGGGAATGCCCATCAGGAAAGTGGAACAAAACGAATGTAAAGATTTATGATCTTGAAAACCAAATACTAATTGGATTCATATATTTTAGGTACAACCATTCGTTTCTGTCTTTTGTTGAGATGTGTGTAAATATGAGGTTTACTAAACAGATACACTTTATAGTTTACCATATAGGTACACATTATAGTTAAAGTGTTACATTACAGACTGTAGTTCATCTGTTATTCAGTATAACTTGTTAGCCCCTTTTGCCTCATTTTCAGTGTTTAGGAATCGCACAGAACCTTCAGCAAGCAGGTATTTTGGGTCGTGGATCATTCTCAGCACAATTACACTGACAGGGTGTGTGTGTGTGTGTGTGTATGCCACTACCAAGTCAGTTTGTCAGTTTCACTGCTGTGCTTAAATAAATCCAATAAAAAGTGTGCAGTGAAACACATGCATTACAGACTGTAATTGTAAACCGCAAAGCGAACTTATATGGTAACACAGACAATGAGTGAGCTGATAACAAGAGTGCATATGAGGTAACTAATAAAGTGGCTTGCCAGTGTAAACGGTGGTCCAAACTGAAAGGGAAAAAAATCACTCTCAAAACACTTGCACTTAATCACAGTGATAATCATTTGAACATGTACGTTAAAGCTGGAGAAATTGAAAAAAAAAGAAGAAAAAAGTGAATATTACCATGTATGACACTTTTGAAAAAGCAGACTTGATATTTGAACTTCTAGACTTAATTTAATCGTTTTAGGGCAGTGAGTTTTATTAGTAAGACTCACCAGGTGGGGAGAGAGGCAAGCTGGGATAGAGAGTTACTGAAGGAGTGGGGTGATGATGGGGCTCTGGGGGCAGCTGGAGAGGGGGCAGCTGTTGGCTGTAGTGGTCTGGAGCATGGTGGTCCTGCTGGGAGGGCATTCTGGATGGACCTTCCATCTGGATACAGTCATGGATATACTCTTCCTTTATGGGCCTGCCTGAGGAGGGCAGGGAGAGGGAAGCTAGTACAAAAACAGCATGGGAGTCTTTAGTTCGACTCAGGTTCAAGCAGATTTTATTGTAAAATTTTTAGAGAATTACCTGATATTTACATATGTTTTTGTCTAATTACTGTCAAATTTAATTCAGTACAAATATACTTAAACAGACTGTAAGCATACTGAACATGCTGATTTGGATAAAAGGGGCATATTTATTTCAGACGTTTTTATGTCTAGCAGGCTGGCAATTGTATACCAATTGTGATAATAGTGATATGCAGGAAAAGGAATACCTGAAAACAAGCTCCACCCCTTAACAGCCAACAACATTCAGATATGGTAACAGAAAACAGACAGTGATAACACAAATGCTTCTCAGCCTCTCACCTGTGGTCTGTAAACTCAGTCCAACTGCACAGAGAAAGATCAGAAACAGAGAACATCAAAATGACTGAGCTGCAGAAAGCCCATTAGACAGTTTTGTTAATGCAGCAACAGTACTGACACAAACTCATTCGGTACATATGCTGTTTTTCCTGGAATTGTCTTCTGATCTAAGGATTATTTTCTTTGGCAAACTGTGGAATTTCTGTGGATTTTTATATAATTCTGGTGTCAGTCTACAGCACACAGTTGTATAAAAACACTCTTCTAAATGTTATAAACAAATAAAAACACAGATTATTTATAAAGTGCTCAAGAAGCCACAGATTCCATTCGGGCCTAGTCACAAGTTACACGTCTGCTCTTCTTCTTTTAGTCTAACACTCATATTTTCCTGCCGCCATGTCTTTAATGAGGACCGCACACATACCGATGCCGGGAGACACCACCCGTTCGTAGTGGTAGGGGTTGACACATACGTTGTCGTACTTGAGATCAAAGGCGTACTGGCAGAACTTGACATGTTTGAGCTCGTTTTTGTGGAGGTCCGGCCAGCGCCACAGTCGAGCATATATGACATGAGGAAAGCCTTTTCGGCCCGCTACCTGGAGGAGGACAGATAGGGCCTATTAGATTCTGTGGGTGATGATGACAAGTGGCATGAGGAGCAGCAAGAAAAGCAGTAAGAGGAAAACTAACCAGAAGGTTGTGCTCACAGAGAGAACGAGGACAAAAACTTAAAAAGAGAAGAAATAGCTTGATGCTGGGAGCAGGAATGAAGAGCAAAGCAAGGAACACATTATTATAGCACAATCCCCATTGCATTCTGAACATGTGGGACTTTTCCAAAGATAAAAAGATAAAGGGAGGGAGAAATGAAAGGGAAAACGCAAATAGAAGATTGTAATATAGCACAGCCTGAGGCCTGACTCTTAAAGTGGCGAAGTTTTAAAGCTCCAACTGAGCTCACACAGTTCCCAGCTCAAACACTGCATGATTCAGACTGATTCAACCATTCCAGCAGCATAACATCACGCAACGCAAGAGACAGAATACTGGAGTGTGAAGGACATGCTGAGAAAGAGAAAGAAATGTGTGAGCGTGCGTGTGTGGTTCATAAATATAAGGAGAAAAAGAAACAGACACTTGGAATACTGTGGTGAATACTTGGCTCAAGCAGCAAAATTAGGCTACAGAATTGTTAACATTTTCATTTCCCAGCTAGTGAACTCTCACTGTCAAAACAAAACCTTGTATCTTTGTTTTTGTAGCATTAACTTTTACCAGCTGCCATTCACACTGTGTCAAAAAAAGAACTGACCAACTGAAATGTCCAAATTGAGTTCAACTAAAATGTTACATTTTATGTTTTACACTGAAGGTTAAAAAAGTTATTACTTTTTCTGTGAAGTTTCTTTTTGGGAGATACGACCATTCGTTGCGATGGCAGTCAGCAATGGAAAATCTGGGTTAAATACTACTGAGGCATTGTGATATAATTTGCTACTCCAACTACTTACATCCCACCCAGTGAAATTGCTTTCTAAAGAAAGTCAAGCTTGGCATACACTCCAGTTTACACTTATGTTTAATTAACTCTCATACACAGACAAAGGGCAGGCACTTCCCAATCTCAGTCAAACAATGTACAAACATTCCATAATTAACAGACTTCCAAAGCAAAGGGGTACGTTTCATGGCATGTAGCCACCATGGAAATGCAAGTTTGGAACTGGACAAACACATCTTGCATAAACACAAAGTGCAGAAATACAGTGAACACACTCCTAAAGCATGTGTAGATTGTGTATGCATACTTCAAATACTGAAACTCTCAGAAACACACACACACACACACACATGTGCACGCACACACATACAGACAGAGACAGACAGGCTTTAACTTAACCCTGCCCCTTTCCTGTGTCTCAGACAAAACAACCCTCTCTCTCCCTCCACCCCTCCTTCTCCCTCTCTCTCTCTCCCACTCTCTCTCTCTTTCTCTCTCATTCCCTCGCACTGTCTGCAACTGGGGGAGGGGAGAGGAACTTTCAGTCTCTCTTCTGTACTGCGTTCTTCTTTCTATATTCATCAGCCAAAGAGCAACCACATTCTCATAAAGATGGTAAAATGCTAAGTGAGGGGACAGTAGGACACAGTGTTCTTTGCTTGTCTGTGCTTCAATACTTGAGAGTTAATCTTATGCTAATCTCAACTAAACTACAAAATCGATACAATACACCAACACTTACGTCTTCAAGAGAAGGTCACTAACTTCCATTACTGGTTGCAACAGTACAACTAAACATCCATTGTAGAGTAGTAATATTAAGTTGCCAGGATAAGCTTTTCACAATACAAAATCAAGACTGTGTAATACAAAACAGCTTTTGTTTTGAGCTTAACAGCCACCAAATAAGTGTAGGTTGATATAATGTATTGACTGAGTTTCCCAATGAAGGATAAAGCCTTATCCTGCCATACATGTTCCTTCCAATGGAGAATATCCATTCAGAATCTTCAGTAATAGGCATTGGCTTAATCCTTGTCCAGAAAATCAATCCATCGAGTCTAATTTAGCAAGAATTTCCGCAGAGTGACTTTATGTCAGAACCTACGTCTTATCTCAGGCATATATGATCAGTGACCCTGTCAGACAGAAAGAGTACTGCCTACGCAGAGGAAGAGGAGCAAAATGGCATATCAGTCACAGAGCTGAGGATTTCAACACTTCGGTGGTGTTTCACAATGTTCGACTGCCAGCACTGGACCGAATCAAAGAAAAAAAATCTGCCCTTGTGTGAATTTAGAATTGCGCAGTGGTGTTTCAGAGAGTTGTGTGCATTCTATAAACAGTGTCTAACAATGTGCAATAGGTCCTCGTGAAACCCTATAGTCGCTGTGGCAACAAAACCTCTATATTTTACAGGAGAAGGAAAAGTCTTCTTAACTTTGAAGCATTTATTCCAAGTCATTTCCATGGTCTGTCCCTAATGAAATATTCACACAATGCACAGGCCAACTGGCATTTTGAAATAAACAGAAATTACAAGATTTTCATGACCGTGACGATATGTAGTAACCTCCTTTATAGGCTATAAGTTGACCCATTAAATTTTGTTTCATCGCCGTTAAGGTTTAGGTTCAGACCTGCAGCCGGCCGTCCAGCGTCCTCTGGATAGTCACACACTTGCTGGGATGAACCCCATTGGTTGTGATGGCTGTTATGAGAGAGTCTAGCTCGTCTTTCTTCTCCTTCAGCTTCTTCACCAGGCTCTCGATGGCACGCTTGGCAAAGCCCTCATTCTCTCCACCCTGCCGATGGCACATCAGGCTGTGAACGATGCTCAGACACGCATCGCTGCTACTCGGTGAACTGACAGACATCTTTGAGCCCTAGAAGTAGGGAGAAGGTTAGAGAAGAGACAAATCAAACATCTGTAAATTATTCTGAACTGCACAAAGTGAATGATTAGGACTTCCTCATAAACACTGAACCATAAATACTAGTCTAAATATATATGCACACGTTTTATATAATTAAGGATCACCTCATTGTTTCATATGTAAACATTCACCTTATTCATTAAAATACACATTTGTAAACTTGCTCACAGTGTTATATCCACCTGTATGCCAATCTAAATACAAATGAGGGAGCCACATGATAAAGGGGAACGAAATATCCCGTCCTATCATATATATCTTTGTTTAACGTTTGGCAAGTCTTTTAACACTGACAGGACATAACAAGCCATTAAGAGAAAAAAAATAATACTCTCTTGCTATCTGTACAGCTCACTTAATACACTGGTGTACAAAATAAGGCTAGTTCTGATGAAAAACAGACACTTGAGCAAACATCTTCTTAAAGGACTAGCTGATCACTACTTACCATTAATCCAGGATGATACTTTATAATTATAATGGATTACATGCTTTTTTTCAAAGTACTGGAAGTGTATCCCAAATAGTCTAACACAGTCTATATAAATTGGATCATAGTAATTCAACCATGCTCAGTGCTGCATTTAGGTTTATATAGACTGTTCTTATTAAAATGTATTACTAACTGCTTTGCAATGATCCTCACACACACAAAGTAGTCGAAACAAAATGTAATGAATTAAAAAAGTGCACTTACAGATTTACTGTGTCACATGAGTGAATGCTGTGATCCCCAACAGACTGAGCTGAACTTGTGTCTGCCTGTCTGTCTCAGACTGTTTTATCTGTCTCACTCTCTCTCTCATTCGCACATCCTGCTGCTCCCAGACATTCCGTAACAGAGAGAGAGAGAGAGAGAGAGAGAGAGAGAGAAAGAGAGAGAGAGAGAGAGAGAGAGAGAGAGAGAGAGAGAGA
>JBBIGA010000007.1:9281838-9305042 GCA_037576975.1 Alestes dentex
CTCTCTCTCTCTCTCTCTCTCTCTCTCTCTCTCTCTCTCTCTTTCTGTCTCTCTCTCTCTCTCTCTCTTTCTGTCTCTCTCTCTTCCACTCTCTTTCTCTTTCTCTCTCCTTCTCTCTTGTAAGTTCTGAGATATAAGGTGACCTTGTGTGGACATGTCCAGAGTGACTCAGCATCATTCATTAGCATTACCTTTTTTAACTTGTGCCTCTGTAATGAGCCAATTTGCTTGCTTTTCCATTGCGCTTGTATTATGTTTCTGTTCTATTTTATATTTGTTTTATAAAATGACCTTTGCTAAACAAGCACTGTGCAACTTGTCAGAATCGTCTTCACAGCTGCAGAGTGTTTAGGTTTTTTTATATACAATGCAAGGACCATCAATTCAGTTCTGATTTACCATGCAGTGACACTGTAGACATTTTTGTGCATAGATCTTTCACACTGCGGTTTTGCATGGCCTGCATCGAAGAAGCTATTGTTAAAGTGGTCTCAGTGGTTTGTATTGTATAATATGTCTCTGAAGGAGATAATGCAGCACAAGCCGTCTGTGCAGGAGACTGCACCTGAACAAGCGGAGGATAATGAGCTTCCATGTCACAGACTTGTTTATTCAGAGGGGAAAAAATGGCCAAATTACTACACAGTTATTTTCCACAGAGTTATACTCTCATTCAGAGTGAAATGTTCTGATGGAATTCATCAGAACTACTACATGTTTTTTTAAAAGTCTGTCTTTCAAAATGTGTGGTCAGGCACATTAACAGATTACTGGGCAGCAGGGAAACGCGGCCATGGACAATTTAGCTTTGCAACCTGGAGGGACTGCACTACACAGTGATATAAGAGCTGCCACAACCATAATAATGCAATAATCATGAATATAATGATAATCACGAATGCAGTAATAATATAGAGTATAGAATATATTCTAATCCTATAGAATATAGTCATAATCATGAATATAACATGTGAATGAGGACCAGAGTAGATTATGGGAGATTGTTAAAAGGGAAATTATGGGAAGTTGTCAGTATGGGACATAAAGCTAATGCTTTGAGTTCATTTCTAGCTGGAAATACACCTACTCCTAAACTAAATTTCAATTGAGAAGGACCATTGGAAATTCTGGAAACAAGCCCCGTACGTCAAAAGCTGTGTCCATAGACAATGGTTCTTCTAAAATCAAAGGCATTAATAAGTTTACCCCTCTTTGCTGCAGTAACAGCCTCTGCTCTTCTGGGAAGGCCGTGTTAGAACATTGTTGTGAGGATTTGATTGCATTCAGCCATTAGAGCATCAGTGAGGTCAGATACTGGTGTAGGATAAAGGGTTTACTATCTAAATCCAGTCTGAGAGGGCTCAACAAAGTATTAGGTATCGAACCACATACATTATCACTGATTTGCAACTTAGTTAGTGATTATGTCGGAGATTTCATAAACATATTCATATACGTTCCCTCTCACACACACACACACACACAAACAAATGTGTACGTGTACTCAAATGTCTTATTTTTGTTAAATATCCCAGTAAATTGTTATTCCACTGTACATTATTATGCACACTAACCATTAACTTACATTTTCAGCCTTTTCCCTCTTTTTCGCTCCTGCAAACACTCTGCTACAATGCTAAGTTGTGTTTCACTTTTAACCTCAAAGCCTTGGTAAACAAGATGTCAGCAAGAGCCTTTAATGCTGGACGTTCACACATTCCATGAGGCTGCTTTGGACTTTTTCGCACAGATGACTCACAGAAGCCTAGCAAATTAAATTAAGCAAACTAATTGGGCCGAATGCAGCCGCTGATGAGGTAAAAGTCTCCCTCTTCCATCCGATAGACGCCCACAACAGTGTGTGTGGCTTAGCATATTTCAGCGTCTTTTTCATTTTATTGGTTTGTTTGCATGTTTGCATTCATTAATGTCGTGCAAGACAATACTTACCTCTGAATTAGGACTGATTTGGCTGCAGGAGTTCCATCAGTGTGTTAACAGACTCGCTAATGTAAAAGCTTTCTCTCAATTTTTGCTCCGAATTTCACACAGCACCTCTATTTCGGCAGCCAAATTGGACCTAAAAAATGAAAACAACAAAAAGACCTCCACGCAGATAACTGCTCACATCAACAGCAAGCTCCTTTTGGTTCAAAACTCACTTGCGCTTAAATGTCAGTCCAGCATCTGTGTTCACACTGCAGATAATTATGATTCTGAAATCCCGTCCTTAGGATTGAGTGTTATTCACAAGCGATCATATTTAATGACGTGTTCAGAAAGTGTGTTGATTGTGCAATCCTGTGATGACGAATCACACGACAATAGGCCCCTTTTGAAATCTGATTTAGTCGTTCAGAATAAAACATATGCAAATCGCATTTCAGACCACGCTTGAATATTGCTGTTACACATCCAGCCTTTTTCCCTTTACTCTGAGCGAGTCTCATCCTCCTCAGAATCATTGATCAAACCATAAAAATGATACAACCAAATACTTCAATTGAAATACTGTAAAAATAGGATTATTTTCACCATTTCATGCAGTGACAAAGCACCATGTTGGACCGTCTTCAGCTCTTTGAAATGAAACTCTCTAAATGCATTAAAGTTTTGTTCTTTAATGATTTTTTCATGCCATCAGAGGCTGTTTGTTCTTCAGTGTTTTTCACACAGAGCAGCAATCAGGAGTGATTTTCTACAACTTTCCTGAAAATAAAATGCTGCTTTAAACGCTTTCAGTCTTCTGGTCTGCTGCTGAGACGCCGTGTTTTAGAGAGAAGTAATCATCACAGCATTGTCTCATAAACACACCATTTACCACATAACACCAAAAAATACCTGGCTAATAATGTATTGTGTACTGATACCTAATTGGTATTGTATTGTGATATTGTCCTATATTGTGTATTGATACCTGATCGATACTGTCCTATGTGTATTGACACCTGATTAATATTGTGCTATATTGTGTATTGATTCCTGACTGGTACTGTATTGTGTTTTAATAGCTGACTGATACTGTCCTATACTGTTTATTGATACCTGATTAATATTGTCTCAAATTGTGTATTGATACTTGCTTGTTACATTATTGTGCACTGATAAATGATTTAGTTTGTCCATGGATATCTAATCGATATTGTCCTATATCGTGTACTGATACTTGACTGATACTGTATTGTGTATTGACATCTGATTGATACTGCATTCTTCTGTATTACATAGTGATAGTTATACTGTCTTCCTCATCATCCCTGTCACGGTCAGTGACAATGTATATTTATTTTATTTTATTTTTGGAAGTTAGTTTCAGCAAGGCGAGGTTGTGTTGCTTAGATCTTTCTCTTCTCCATAGATAGCTAACTATGATTGCTAACTATGAAGTAAACTGAACTTGACTAACCTTAAGAGCTCTTGATGTTGATGTTTGAGTGCATCCTTAGAGGTTTTTAATAGCTTAAATTATATACTTATAGAAGTGGAATCTTCCTCTGTTCATCTTCACATCATTTTAATGCTTTCTCATGATGAAGACCACACCGTGTTCAAGTGGTCTCGGTGGAAAATTGAGTTTCCCACTTAGAGACACTGCGTGAAAAGAGGGGAAGTACATGTCCTGTAGAGAGCTCACCCTGTAGCAGTTTATCGTGTAATCTTGCAGTAATGCTTGCTGGAGTGCTCTGTTTGCCATTAAACACAGTCCTTTGTGTATCTGAGCACTTAAGTTTGGCCTTTCTGAGACGCGACCTCGCTCAGCACTATTGTTGGTGTGCCGCTCCCAGGTCGGCCTTCTCGCCCGACGCGTGGAATTACTGCGAAAGATGTCGGCTAGCATCTCATCAGAGGGTGCATTGCAGGCACATAGTGGCGACGGCGGCTCAAGAGGCGCGTGACATTTCTGTCTCAACGCACATGAAATATTTGTTTGGTGAAGGCACAAGGGATCGGGACGATGTCATCACATTGTCAGATGGATTCAGGGAAAAGGAAGGTGACAAATTTCAAGTGCGTTCCCGAAACGACAGTGGAGCCTGGAACACCTGGAAAACTGCAAGAGGCAAACGCAAACACACACACACACACACACACACACAAACACTTGGTAAGAAACACGTTTGCCAGCTCTTCTAGTGGTGTAACTCATCAAGCTCTAGATCACACACACATACAAACACAGACGCCGACACTAGGAGAAACACGTCTGCACGCTGTCCCAGCAGGGTAGCTCTTAAATCTCAGGACCTCTGTTCTACACACATGCATACTGTTCACATGCACAGAGGGAGTCTCATTATTTGTGAATTGTAGTGCATTAGTGCATTATCTGTACAGTGTGAATAAACTGCTTTGTGGGCATTTGTTGTATGAGTGGTACAGTTCCAGCTTTGCAATGCAAGAAAACATCTTGCACGTCCATTAGAACTATTTTTACCACGAAAAATACAATCAAGGCATGTGCACAGTGACCTCTTGCTCAGCAGCTGCAGTTCATTTGGAGTTCGGTTTCAGTGAACGCGGTAAAACACCTGGAATGATGCATGATATCATTCAAATTTTCAATAGACGTGAGGGTGTGGTCCCTACAGCGCAGTAGGACATTACCACTATATTTTAATATTCTTCCATCATAAAATGCCTGGTGTCTAAAACCCTGGAGAAATGGCCACCAAATGAAGAGATGAAAATAGCAACAGTCACGGCAGTGAATTTCCCCTACCTGAGTCTCCTCCTCTAGAACACCAGGGATCTTATTTTAGCATGCACAAGCCTGTGCTGTACGTGTTTGAGCATATAGAGTGCCAAGTTGGAGTGGAATAGATGTTGCTAATCTCAGGGGTATCATAGAGGGCTATTGCTGTCCATGAACTTTTTAACTTTTTATTCTATGAACCAGATCCATTTATAAAATCATGAAGATCTGCCAGTTGTGTAAGGCAGAATCAGCGCAATTTGCATTATAAGTCTTTCATAGTTCGTTCTAGCCTAATGCTGATTTCCATAATGGAAATGGAAATTATGGGGAATTTGAAATTTTCCCAAATGTGAAGCTTGTCACAGGCATACACGTAACGTTTTATTTATTTTATGTGCAGTCTTGCCTTGATTCCTTCTGCAAACAGGTTTTTTTTTAATAATACTGAAGCATCCTGTCCCATTAACCCTTTGCTGATCTTGTCATCCTTCTGTAGTGATCTCGCTGACCTCATCATTCTCCTATAGGCCAATAGCATCGAATATAAAATGTAAACAGGTTAACAAGACAATATCTGACTGGCAATTTTTCATTTGGAAGCTTTTAATAGACATGGATATTAATACTTGTCATAAATGCAATTGTGTCTTACCAAGTTCCTCACCAAGTTTAACCTTTGTTTCTTCAGTCATCTTGCACACCATGTGTTTACTGACATGCAGTTGTTCATTCATAAAAGCTTTGTCCAGCAAGCATCACTTGAGGTGACGTGACATCAGAACTGACTAAAACAGTCTTTGTAACAACTCTTGCTTGTTGTAGTAAACCTTTATAAATGTTTACGTATGCTATGGGTCAGTTGTCATGAAATGCTTATGCAGCCTTAGTAATGTATGCCTTCAGTGAAGTGTTGCCAACTCTTGTATTTCTTAATTTTGTAGGTAACCTCTGCTTGGCTATTTCTGAGCTCAGCATTTATTAACTGGTTTCTTTTTATTGTTTTTCTCTCACCATTCATCATTAATTACTACCTACGTGTCTCTGCGACCCATAATGCTGTTTGCTATTTGTGTTATTGCTGTGCTGCTTGGTTCCCCTCAAGCTTTTTTTCCAGCGTGATTAGCAGTTTAATCATGTCACAAATGCAAGTGTAGAGTTAGGAGTTTTGCCCAAGGAGTCTCACTGGTGTTGCCTGGTGGAAAGGAAACTGAAGAACAGTCTGCTGCATGAAAGATGGCAGTGTTGCCCACTACACTGCACTACTTTTTTGTTGTTGTTGTTTTTTTTTTTTTACCAAACATTGTCTGAAGAGAGAACCACAAACAATCAATATGATGCTTTATCCCTGTCCATAAAAAAGATAGCCCATTAAAACACACATACAGTGGATACCAAACAGCAGTTCACTGAAAAATGTGGGACTAGGATGAGCAGAATGTCGTGTTGTAGTTTTCTTCTTGCAGAGAAGAATACACTAGACGCCACAAACGTCACAAAATATACAGTGAGGTCAGTGTAGTAAAAGATGTTTACTTGAGCTCTCAAGCTCCACTTGCTGTTCTCAGACCAGCCGTGTAGCTGGGGTCGGGCTCCAGCAGAGACAGCCTGCCCTCTCCTCAATCAGCAATCAGACTGAACTGGAGCACGGTGAGTGCAGCACCCATCCCCCCAAGTGTTTCCATAAAGTAGATCTACGTATGTGCTTTTCCAGGGGTGGATTTGGTGTTTCTGGGTCCCCAAGCAAAATTCTGTCTGAAAGGAGCTTCTTACTGCAGTCTGAATTTTGGCTCAGTCTTGATAATGTTCTCCACTGCTGGTCTGTCAAAATCTTTGGTCAGAAGTAGGACCATTAATGTTAGACCATTTTATCTAAAGTTCAATGCTGTGACTTCAGCCACAGGTGAGGTTTCTTTGTCTAATGACTTAGTAGCTCTGTCCAACCCCTCCTTCTCATCAGACCTTTCTGTTTGGGCGCCACTAGAATATGATTATTTAGGGGTTATTTCAAAAGAGATCTCATTGGGGAGCTGGAGTGTTACATGATTTTTGGTGTCAGAAAAACACAGTTATTCAGCTAACCACTTTTGGATAGCAAGGGGCCTGCTAACCTCTAGGACCTCATTCATTTATGTGCTTCATGTGGTACTTAACCTCAGTCACCAAAAAATGCTACTGATACATTTAAACCTGATATGTTTATGGACATAATCTGCGATGACAAATCGTGACATCATACGACATCTGCCAAGACCATACTCGGAAATGAGTTACCCAGAAATGGTTTTCCCATTCAGCTTTAATCAATCAAACATTTAATGCCTTTACAGATACAGGAGTATTTTTAGCCCTGTTTGTCTGATATTCCTACAATATCAGGATATGTAATGTCCTAGAATGGCACCAAAACAAACACACAATCCACCACCATTTTAAAAATAACACACACCAGAATGCCAGAAATATATAGTACCCACACACATACACACACACACACACAAACACTTAGACCCTAATTCCTACATACATACACACAGACAAACCCCCCACCTAGTCACCACAACACACACACACACACACACACACACACACACACACACACACACACACACACATACACACACACACATCACTCTTTCCATTAACAGACAGACACACACCATCCCCCATCACATCAGACAAAACATGCACATACAGGCCACCTAAATACCTATCAACATACACACAGAGACCCCTCACCACAACACACACACACACACACACACACACACACACACACCAATCCCTCATCCTCCCCAAAAGGTTAAAGATGACAAATCTAGTTCAGATATTTTTGGTAGGGAAATGCTTGTCCTGTCTTACAGTGTAAGTCTCTCGCTCTCCATTTTGCCTTTCTCTGTCTTTCTCCCGGTAAGGGCGGTCTAATAGATCGTCTGGTGAGCTGTGGGGTCTGACTCGGATGTCTCAGTGGGTTTGGTGGCCTGTTTCAGTCAGATGTGGTGGGCGTGCCTCTGTAATTCCCCAAAATGTTCTCTCATGTATGTGTATGTCCACGCATGTGTGTGTGCACGTCCGTCTCTGCTGGAAGCTCCCAATGTCCCAATGTCCCCACAAGGCAGAAAAAGGCATTATGGGGCCAGAGGAAATATGTCTTTTTATATACATTAAAATTTAAAAAAAATCCTTTGATTGCTGAATACTCACTGTTTACTGGGAAGCCCAGACAAATTAAATCAGGAGTATGTGTGTTTAAAACTGTAGAGACATAACAATGTCAATGTTTTTTGTGTTGGCTCAATAAGCTTTTTGTCCAGCAAAGTCCCCAACTTACATCTCTTGGAAGACCCTGAATTTAACTAGCCAATCCATGCTCCACCTGCTGTCACTTGGTCGGACAAGCTTTACAGATCACTGGCAAAACTGCCTCTTGATCTAATTAATTTAGTCTGAAGAGTTGCTGCATCATGTTCAGTTTCCAGTTTAAAATGGCATGCTACATAATACTAAACCCAATGAACAAAACTGAATAAAAACAATAATTAAATAAAGCTGGAATATGTGCATTTTTTATATGCAAAAGAAACGTTTAAATGCAAAAAGTTTTGAAATGAAAAACACACTTTACATTTTGATTATTTGAATAAAACCACTAGGATACCAGCCTCTCTCTGTTTGACCAATGTGATCATACCCCACCATCCCATTAGACACATGAGAAAAACAGGGACCTCTCCAATAAAATCCTAATTAAAGCCCTCGGTTAAAAGCTATGATGATCCATGGAGCATGTATAGGTCAGTTACATCAGTGATACCCAAACTGTGGAAAACGTACTCCCGGGGTATGCCAAATGGCACTGGAGGTACATCGAAAAACTTATGACATTTACACTTAATTTAATCTTCATTTTATTCCTTTAGCCAGCTGTGAAATTACACAGGTACTTCCTTGATCCTGGCAACACCAACAGCCCTGCCACTCCTGCACTTCTGAGAGCGAGGGAGCCTTACTGATGGAAGCAGATCCTTAAATGTGGACCGTTCCTTTGGTTCCTTCACACTTTCTGGCTTGATACAGAAAAATATGGAAACATTACAGCACTGACAGCTTTCACAAGTGGACTGTTTTTTTGGGGGAAAAATTAGGTAGACATCTTATTGACGCACTGAAAATAAGTGAGCCGTGTGAACCACATTTTAGGCTGTACATTTGGATCTTCATGAGTGTGTGCTTGTCTGCTGAATGTGGTTGTTATTCAAATTAAAAAGGCCGTGTTCACACTGAATGATGCACAACACACACACTGTAAGCAAAACTACTGTGCTAAAGTAAAACATACACCTGAGCATTCACAGCCATACTTAGGCACCCAGCGTCCCAACCATAGCAATAGATTTGCATTTACATTTTCATTTGTAAATGCTGTACTGCTTTTTTCCTGCTATATCGACCTCCATTGCACCAAGTAAGTTATTCAGAAGTCAATGCGCTGCATAGAATTTTATGCATGGCATGTATCTCTCAGAAGTGGTGAGAGGGTGTGAGATAACACCGAAAACATGCGCTCTAATAGTTTGGTATCATTTGTATAACAGACTGCGCTCAAGAGCAAGATGTTGCATGTTCAGGAGGCTGTAGTCTGGGAAGTAGGTTTCATTCAGTTGATCAAGTGCTGTTCACAAAAACTACAGAAAACATATTTAAAAAGTGAGATGTAAATGCTTATAGTAGTAAAAATACTTAAAATGTTCCACATTAACAGCTATACATTCTTGGATACATATATGTATACTAAGGTCCTGTATACTGATTTTGCAACAAAATAGATGCAGGACCATGCAAAACCTTTTGAATTTAGATGCTGAAACGAAGATGGAGGGTAGGGAGATGTAGGGTGATTGAAACGGATGAAATCAAATCAAACAAATTTTTGTAGAAAGGGGCCATTAGAATTGCCAAAAAGGTCTTTATAGACAAACAGGTCCTTGAGTTATAAAACCCACCCCCCTACACATGGCTGTTTAGATGCCTTTTAAAATGCTATATTAATACATATTACTGGTTTTTAAGAAATGTGGAGTTTCTAGTTACCATGATTGTTTTGCAGTGCATCTCAAAATCCCTTAATTAAGACAATATGAGTAGAGCCATGCTCTTGAAATAAGTGAAAACCCTCTGATGTAATATTGGGTCTATCAACACAATCACCATAACGTCATATATGATGCTTGTTTTGTGCTACAAATGACTTAAAATAAGGTAAAACGTCAAGTGAGATTGATTAAAGTGGTTGTTTTGTAACATAAAGAAAATTATCAGCTAAGATAACCTTTATCATTCCCACAAATGGGGAATTTGCATTGCCATGGCAGAAAGTGTACAGTACAACGTTACAAAGTTAAGAGCAGCAAAAACAATAGAATAAAAACTGTACAACAGTATATTATAAAAAGTACACTATACAAATAATACATTTATATAAATATAGACATTTGTGTGTGTATGAGTGAAAGAAGCTCAGAAACAAGCAGAGCTGCCCTAACAGCCTGCCACTCGCTGGAGGCGCCTGAAAGTAAACTGAGTAGATCACTGTTTATTCACTGTATTACTCTGTACAAATGGTTTGTAGCGTCGTCTCACCATAAACATGATGTATATGTTAAGGCAGACAGATCGTGTTATACATCACTGAGACCTGATCTTACCCTGAGATGTGCTTGATAAATTTGTGGGACTAGTTTTAATGGCTTGTGTTCTGCATGGATTATGAGACCTACCAGGGGAGGGCCATGCAATGACTCAGCACCAGTCATGATCGGATGTAGTCATTGCCACACTCACTCACTCGCACGCACACATAACACGTTCTCTCTCTCGCTTTCTGCCCTGTTCTTCCCAGCAGGTGCTGCACGTACACAAAGTAAGATTGCACAAACAGTGATATGGTCAGAACAGCAGAGTGTACCCCGGCCGGACGAGCACTCACATAAACACAATTACAGATGGATTAGCACTAAACTCATTATTGACCAAAGCATGTAATTAAACATCGTAAAAGGGAAGAGGTTTGTTTTTTTCCTCTTGCTGTTTCCCTGTCTCCTTTTCTGTCTCTCTCTGAGCTTCAATGTGGCTTGTTAAAAACACTGTCGAAAAAGAATCAAATTTACTGTAGCTCTGCATTTAACTTCATGCGGTGTTCTCCCATGACAAAACAGGCCATCACTTGGGGCTTTGCTGTGATCAAAACATTCTGATTCAGTACATGTTGCTAACCCTGTAAATGAATTTGACCTCAATTGTTAATCTTAATACTTCTTAATCTGGTTATATCCCATGTTGATCGCAGCAGTCTTGCACGGGGATGTATTTGTAATGAGTGATCCGATGAATGAGGATAAAACAATAAGTATTCACAGTGCTCACCCACATTAGCTCTTTTGAGTCCAGTACATTTGCTTTACTGAACAAAACTAAAATACAAAAATAATTTTTGTATTCAGGTTTCAAGATCATTGCTAGTGCTGTTTTAACCTCTTAGTACTGCTTTTAGTTACTGGTATTGTTTATAGCTTGTAGTACTGTTTTAGCTCCCAGTACCATTTATACCTGCTAATACTGTTTATAGCTTCTAATACTGTTTATAGTTGCTTGTGCTATTTCTAGATGCTAGGTCAGGGGTCACCAACCTTTTTGAAACTGAGAGCTACTTCATGAGTACTGAGCCATATGAAGGGCTACACCTAAACTTATCTAAACTTCATGTATAATAAACATTTAAATGCTTTTTTATTTAGATATTGTTGTTTTCAAATCTATACAAAACGCAAATGTGATTAAAGAAGAATAGCAACAGGATAAATTGAAATGTAGATGGTGCTCACTGATGCTATTTTTAGAACAGGGCTACTCATGTGGTCCTTGGGGGCACCCTGGTTTAGCTGCTACTTCTGTTTATGGTTGCTGTTTTTTAGTTGCTGGTACTGTTTATTGATGCTGGTACTGTTTTAAGTTGCTAATTTGTAGTTGCTAGTACAGTTTATAGCTGTTAATATGGTTTATAGCTACAAGAACTGTTTATGGACACTAATACTGTTTTAACTGATAGTACTCTTTAGAGTTAATAGTACTGTTTTATGCTTTTAGCACTGTTTAAGGCTGCTAGTCTTGTTTTTGTTGATGGTACTGTTTTTAACTGCTAGTATTGATTTGGCTGCAAGCACTGTTTTAAACGGTTTGTACTGTATAAGGCTGCTAACCCAGCCACTGGACATGCACAAGTCTGTGTATTTCTTTGTGCCGGCCTCAAGCCCAGGTAAATGAGGAGGGTTACATCAGGAAGGGTAAAACTTTGCCAAGTCAAATATGTGGACAACCAGAGAATCTCCCATACCGGATCAGTTGAGCCCCGGTTTAACTGCCACCAGTACTGATAGCCGACAGGGTGCTAGTGGAAATTGGGTTTCTGTTGGCCAAAGAAGAAGACGAGGAGGAAGGCATGTCTGGAGGCAGGCAGAGGGGAAGAAGAGTAGGAGAGATGAAGTGAGGTTGGGGATTTTGAACGTTAGCAGTATGACAGGTAAGGAGAGATGTTCGAGTGAAGGACAGTTGATTAGTGCATGCAGGAGACCAGGTAAAAGGGACGTAAGGCCAAATGTATTGGAGGAGGTTTCAGATTGTTCTATCATGGTGTGGATGGGAGGAGAAATGGGGTAGGCATTGTTGTGAAGGAAGAGTATGTTAGGAGTGTTCTGGAGGCAAAAAGAGTGTCAGACAGATGATGAGTGTGAAGTTAGAAACTGAAGGTGCGATGCTGAATGTTATTAGTGCATATGCCTCGCAGGTTGGGTGTGAGATGGATGAGAAAGAAGGATTCTGGAGTGTGCTGGATGAAGTAGTGGAGCGTGTACCCAAGGGAGAGAGAGTTGTGATTGGAGCAGACTTTAATGGATATGTTGGTGGAGGGAACAGGGGTGATGAGGAGGTGATGGGTAGGTATGGTGTCAAGGAGAGGAATGCAGAAGGTCATTTAGTAGAGGATTTTGTAAAGGAGATGGAAATGACTGTGGTGAACATGTATTTTAAGAAGAGTGAGGGGCACAGTGTGACATATAAGAGTGGAGGAAGATACACATCGTAGATTATTTCCTTTGTAGGAGAGTGAATCTCAAGGAGACTGGAGATTGCAAAGTTGTGACTGGAGAGAGCGTAGCTAGATATCATAGGATGGTAGTCTGTAGAATGACTCTGGAGGTCAAAAAGCAGGACAGTGAGGGCAGAACCAAAGATCAAGTGGTGGAGGTTGAAGAAGGGGGACTGTAAGGTTGAGTTTAAGGAGGAGTTAAGACAGGCATTGGGTGCCAGTGAAGAATTGCTACATAGCCAGGCAGCTTCTGTAGAAGTAGTACGGAAGACACCTAGAAAAGTGCTAGGGGTGACACCTTGACAGAAGAAAGAGGACAAGGAAACCTGGTGGTGGAACAGGGAAGTACAGGACAATATCCAGAGGAAGAGGTTAGCGAATAAGAAGTGCGATAGTTAGAGAATGCTCGGAGAAGGAATGGAGAAGAAGTGTACTGGTACAAATTTTCAAGAGTAATGGTGATGTGCAGAGCTGTAAAAAAATACAAAGGGATAAAGCTGATAAACCACTGCATGAAGTTATGGGAAAGAATGGTGGAAGCTAGGTTAAGAAGAGATGTGATGATGAGTAAACAGCAGCATGGTTTCATGCTGGGAAAGAGCACTACAGATGCAGTGTTTGCTCTGAAGGCGCTGATGGAGAAATACAGATGATGTCAAAAAGAGTTGCATTGTGTCTTTGTGGACTTGGAGAAAGCATATGAGAGGGTGCCTAGAGAGGAGTTGCTGTATTGAATAAAGAAGTATGTGAGAGTGGTACAGGATGTGTATGAGGGCAGTGTGACAGCAGTGAGATCTGCGGTAGAAGTGACTGATGCGTTCAAGGTAGAGGTGGGTTTACACCCAGGATCAGCTCTGAGCCCTTTCTTGTTTGCTATTGTGATGGACAGGTTGACGGACGAGACCAGACAGGAGTCACCGTGGACTATGATGTTTGCAGATGACACTGTGATCTGTAGTGAGAGTGGACAGCAGGTTGCAGAGACCCTTTAGAGTTGGAGATTTGCTCTGGAAATGAGAGAAATGAAGGTCAGTGGGACTAATACAGAATACCTGTGCATGAATGAGAGGGAGGACAGTGGAATGGTGAGGATACAGGGAGCAGAGCTGGCGAAGGTGGAGGAGTTCAAATACTTGTGGTCAACAGTCCAGAGTAACGGGAAGTGTGAAAGAGAGGTGAAGAAGAGAGTGCAGGCAGGGTGGAATGGGTAAAAAGGAGCAGGACTGATTTGGAGACACAACTACGAAACACAATGTACTGAAAGTGCACTTAACTCTAAATTAATTTACCCCTGAAAAAAATACAACAAACTCCTTAATTTGAATTAAGTGGCTGTTAATTTGTGAAACCAACCCCTTAATTATATCTACAATTAGATTTAATCAGCTTTAATCTGTGCACTTTTTCCCATAATTTTCCTTAATTTCCTGTATGGGTAATTTTATTTTTAAGGTAATTTTATGGGATAAAATTGAGACATTTGGTTTCGTGGTGATGGCGACCCATAAGGCTGCTAGTACTGTTTTTGTTGATTGTACTTTTCAACTGCTGGTAGCCTACTGTTTATATCTGCTAGTACTGTTTTAGTAGTTTTTAGCTGCTAGTATTGTGTTTGGCTGCTAGTACTGTTTATTTATGCTAGTACTGTTTTCACTTGCGAGTACTGTCTATAGTTGCTAGTACTGTTTGTAGCTGTTTGTCATTTTTAGCCAATAGTACTGTTTATAGCTGCTAGTACTGTTTCTAACTGCTAGTACTATTTTAACTGCTAATGCTGTTTTAGCTGCCAGTACTGTTTTTTTAGTACAGATTGTCCATTTAAAACAAAAAAAAACAAAACAAAAAAACAACAGTTACATCATACAGTCTAAAAGACCACATATGCGAGTCTATTGGAGATTACTGAACTACATTCTTATTGGAGATTACTGCAATCTCTACTCGAGATTACTGAACTGAGCTACAGGCTTGCAGCCCCAATGCAAAACCAAAGAAGCAAATTTCAGGCACCAAGCATGTCTCAGCTGATGAATTACATTTAGGGGAACTGTGACTGGAAATCCAAGATAGCACACTTTCTGGGTAGGTAGGATGGACCTACCTCTCCTCCCAGCTCTCCTCTAAATGTACTGAGCTGTCCAATAATGTTGCATTAGCAGCACCTTGAAAAGATGCAGTAGCACTTAACCTGACTTGGACTAAGCTCATGCTAGCTTTCACCCTCAGCGTTGGTGGTATCACACAAATAGGGGAGTCCAAGCTAGTGGGTGGAATAAGCTATGTGGTGGCTCTAAGGTTCAATGTTACTTTATTGTCATGAGCAGCGATGTACATGTGCATCATGAGATGAGACAACATTTCTCCAAGGGCCACAGTAGAACATACAGCAACATGCAAACAAAGTGCAAGGTAGGACAGAAACAAGCATTCAACAATAGACTACATCAGTATCACAGTATAATGTGACTGGGATGTAAACCTTTCAGAATGGCTAATATTGTTCCATAAGTATGATAGTGAACGAAAGGCAATGAATGGCATTCAACAAAGTGCAAGGTATGGTAGAAACAATACAATAAATAGACCATACAGCGGTGTCACATTATAGTGTGAATGGGATGTAAACCTTCCAGAATGGCTAAAAGTGTGCCATAAGTATGATATTGCACAAGAAGCAATGAGCAGATACATAACTGTACCTGTTGTGGCAGTAAACAGAAGGTAAAGTGCAGGTGCTATTGAAAGTCCAAGTGTAAATTGGGAAGTAAATAATGTATAAAGTAAGGTAGTTCCCTGGAATGACACTGGTTAGGCAGGGGCTAGACATTTATGTGCATTCAAAACTCTGATGGCCTGCTGTATGAAAATGTTACACAGACTTGCAGAACCAGAGTGGAAGTTTTTATACCGTTAACCAGACAGTAGAAGAGAGCCAGTCACGATGTTACTGGCTCTGTTATGGTAGCAGGTTTGGTAGGACATCTATTCTTTTGTAGAAATTGTTGCTAGGTTGAAGTTATCAAAGAACACATTTGTATGCAGACCTTGGATAAATCAATGAAACCGAAGTGAACCCTCCTTTGGCCATTGTGGAATTTTTCTCTAGGAGTCCGAGGCGAGCCCTCTCATAGCTGACGTCACAGCTGTAGAGGAGCTGTGCTTCGGGGAGGGTTTAGTGGCTTGTGTCACAGTCAGTGCAGAGAAGATGAATCAGTCGCCCTGTCGTCTGCCTGTACACACAACAGCTGTTTATTGCAGAGTTTGCCTTTGGCGTATTAATTATGGCTGTGAAAAAGTGATTTTAAAGAGGCCGGGAGGGCAGCACAATATGCAAATGAGCTTTAAGTGAACTGTTTGTGTGCTAGGAGAGCGGGAGAGAGAGACTGTAGACTGGTGGAGCAGACCTGCAACCTGCTCTCTCCCCCTCTCTCTCATACACAAGCTCTGAGCAATTTCACAGTGGTTTGAGTCTTTGTTTTTGTCTGAGGCTTCTGTATGAAATCGATTCTTTCAAAAACTGAGTTGCCCTCAAGACCACTTGCATTGTAGAATGCTCATTCTTTGTCTCTGTCTGTCCCTTCTCTCTTTCTTTTTCTCTCGTGTTCTCCCTCTTTTTCTCTTTTTATTTTGCTCTCTCCCTCTTATACATATGCAACCTCTCTCTGTGTCACTCTCCCTCATCTTTACTTTCTCTGTCATATACATTCTGTCTTTCTCACTGTCTTTGTCTCTTTCTGACTTTCTTCCTCCATATCTGTCTTTTATTTCTTTTTTCTTCCTTTCTCTATATCTCTCTTTGTGACTCTCTCTCCTATACCTCCTTTCTTCCTCTTTGTCTTATACATATACCTTATCTCTCTCTTTCTCACAATCTCTCTTTACATACACACCTTTGCTTTAGTCTCTCTTTGTCTTTTATACGTATACACACTCCCCCTCTGTCTCTCTTTAAATCTCTGAATCTCCTGCGCTCTTTTTCTTTCATCTCTCGCTGAAGAAAACACGGCACACTCCAGTTTGAAATGTCACGCTGGGTATCCTGCTGGACTGTTTCTGTAAGAACTGCTTGTTAACGTTTGGAAGAAATTCCAAATGCTGCATGCTCTCCCCTTGCTGAGCACATCTAAAGGCCCAGTTCCGGCACGCTAATTGTACTACAAGGGAAAATGCCACAGATTAATATGCTGCAGGCTTGTGCCCAGACATTAAAGCATTAGGTTAGTAGCGCCTCCCGCAACAATAGAACCTGTGTTGGGTTCATTCTTACAGTATTAATGCCACTTTGTGATATTATGCACTGTTTACACCAACTGATAGAGACAAGATTCCTTGGGTTTATCTCAGTCCAACCTGTAATTCTCTGCGCACAAATTCAGTGGTAGCTAGACTGGACAAGCTATACAGAGCATAATATATTATAAAAAATTAATATGCTCTAAAAAACTTACAATTTCCAACTTAGCTTTGTCAGACTCAGCAATCTTAGCTGCGGAGGTGTTGGGAACTTAATACACTGCCATCAGTTTAGGCAGTAAAGCTGCCCTGAGAACAGCAATGCTCATCAGAGCAGCGAATCGTGCGCATGCACAGAAAATCCATGGCCTCTTCCTGGACGATGCTGACACACGGCACATGTACCATTTCCCTGAACGACTACTGTCCTGTTACATACACATCCATCATCCTGAAGTGCTTTGAAAGGCATGTCATGAGGCAGAAATGTGTACTGTGTATATGACTGAAATGACAATGAATCTACCTGACTTGACCTAAAAGAATGCATTTGTGGGCAGAGCATTGATGAACAAAATGCACCTTTATGGTAATTGCTCCCTTATGAAAACGAAAGTAAACTTTACTACGTAAGTATTCTACTTCAAGTATATAAATAATACTAAATGTATATTTTATTTAATGAATAGAAAAGACACAAATATAATTTTATGTTTAATTTTTTTTTTCAAAAAGCACTTTTTAAAGTAACACACTACTTAGTAAGGAAAGTAAGCAGCTGGTAGTCTGGTGGCAAGGAAATTGCCCCTGTGATCATAAGGTGGGCTTGAATCCCAGGACTACTAGTGGTACCACTGTAGTACTCTTGAGACACTGGTCTCCGGGCTCTGTGTTCCTGGCTGCCCGCTGCTTCACTTGGTGAATGGGTTAAATGCAGAGAGAGAATTTCAGTCTGTGTTCTGTGGTGTGTACTTGTGTGACTATAAGATGCCACTTTATTTCATTGAAGTGTAAGGAAATACAAGTGAAATAAAGGTCTTTATAAACACAATGGAGCATACTGTTTCTTCTTATTTTAAACAAACCAGAAGTGCATTTGGAGCAAAGCATTTATTTGACGGAGATGGAGTCTGCTTGTCGAGCTTACTCTGAACAACTGTGGCCATGATCAGCTTCTTATAACATAAAACAAGTGGTAATGGACAACAGGCAATCTACCAATCAATCTGTCTGTGTTTCTAATGCCAGTCAGTATATTGGTGTTGATGCTAATGGCCCCCTTTGTCTGTTGTGGTTGTCAATTGCCCACTTGATGGCTGTAGCATGCCTAAATCAATTACTCTTGGCTCCAACTGTTCATGTGGTGTTAGAAGTGTGAAGATTTCTTGTAATTATGGTAATAGGGCTAACAGGTCAATATTCCTCATTCTGAACCATGTCTGTTAAGGTGCTTATTCTGATCACCTTCTTTTTAACCTTAAAACAATAAATAAAACATAATAATAATAAAAAACATAAAAAGAAAATACAGGAACAGAAATAAGAACCTAAAATATGTTGATATTAATCATATACTCAGACTAGCACTGAGTACAGGCACATTTTCTTACACTGGTTTTTGAGATAATGCACATAATACAGTGTTTATGATTATTTGTAGGTTTAGGTCTCGTGATGAGTTCATTGCCACTTTTGCTAGGTCCTAATTTTGGTTATTTATTCTTGATAGGTCCACAGAATATGACATAAGTCCACAGACATAACAGCTGGTTTGTAAGTCTGCCATACAGTTGTGCTCATAAGTTTACATACCCTAGCAGAATTTATGATTTCTTAACCATTTTTCAGAGAATATAAATGATAACACAAAAACTTTTCTTTCTTTCAAACAACTGTGTTTACTCTTTTTAAATCATAATCACAACACAAACTACCCAAATGACCCTGATCAGAAGTTTACATACCCTGGTGATTTGGCCTGATAACATGCATACAACTTGACACAAATGGGTTTGAATGGCTATTAAAGGTAAGCATCTTCACCTGTGATCTGTTTGCTTGTAATTAATGGGTGTGTATAAAAGGTCAATGAAGTTCTGGACTCCTGACAGACTCTTGCATCTTTCATCCAGTGCTGCACTGACATTTTTTGGATTCTAAGTCATTGGGAAAGCAAAAGAATTGTCAAAGGATCTGCGGGAAAAGGTAGTTGAACTCTATAAAACAGGAAAGGGATATAATAAAATATCAAAGGAACTGAGAATGCCAATCAGCAGTGTTCAAACTCTAATTAAGAAGTGGAAAATTAGGGGTTCTGTTGAAACTCAACCACGGTCAGGTAGACCAACTAAAATTTCAGCCACAACTGCCAGAGCAACTGCCAACTGTTTTAAGATGCACAATAAGGAGGCACTTGAAGAAAGGTGGGCTGCATGGCAGAGAAGAAAAAATGCCAGAAGAAATCCATTACTATGCAAACGCCACAAACTATCTCGCTTACAATCTGCCAAACAGCACAGAGACAAACCTTAAACCTTCTGGCACAAAGTCATTTGGAGTGATGAGACTAAAATTGAACTTTTTGGCCATGACCATAAATGCTACATTTGGAGAGGAGTGAACAAGGCCTAGGATGAAAGGTACACCATTCCTACTGTGAAACACACTGGTGGATCGCTGATGTTTTGGGGAGGTGTGAGCTACAAAAGCACGGGAAATTTGGTCAGAATTGATGGCAAGATGAATGCATGACAATGATCCAAAACACAAGGCCAAGTCGACCTGTCATTGGCTACAGCAAAATAAAGTGAAGGTTCTGGAGTGGCCATCTCAGTCTCCTGACCTCAATATCATTGAGCCACTCTGGGGTTGCAAGACAGCCCAAGAATTTACAGGAACTTTTTGCCAGGAAGAATGGGCAGCTTTTCCGTCTGAGAAGATAAAGAGCCTCATCCACAACCACCACAAATGACTTCAAGCTGTCATTGATGTTAAAGGGGGCAATACACGGTATTAAGAACTGGGGTATGTAAACTTTAGATGTAAAAAGAGTTGTTTGACAATAAATGGCTTCAGCCAACCACTAACCATGAGTGAAAGAAATGTTTTTGTGTTATCATTCATATTCTCTGAAACATGATTAAGAAATCATCAATTCTGCCAGGGTATGTAAACTAATGAGCACAACTGTATGTACAGATCACATGCAAATGTTACTGTTGTCCACAGCATTGACTTATTTACAAAGATCATTATTAGAAATGACACTGCTGGCATGGTGGTTGATCATGGTGCATTCCTCACTTGTGGTGATGGATTGTACTGATGGATGAGATCTCCTAAAGGTTGTGGTTCTGTGGCCTTGGCCAATGCAGATATGTCCCATCTCCTGTGTCCCATGGATTTTCAGCAGATGACAGGCAGGTGTCAGGTGCAGTCCAACAGAGATGTCAGATGTCAGTCAGGTGTCAGGTACAGTCCAGCACAGGTGTCAGAATCCTCTCTTTCACAGGAACATCTAAAATTAGATGGACATGCATCTGGCCAAAGTACATCATCATCAAAAATGAACAATTATTCACATAAACACCAAAGCTAGTGGTGGTATGATGACCTATGCACCCTCAGACACCAAGCTAGAACACTCTAGACACAAATTTTCTGTCCCCAGTCTCTAGGTGGCTCATATGCTATCACTTATCTTTTCCCTGGACCTCAGCTGCTATATTGGTAAGTCAGAGAAGCTGACACAGACCTTCCCACTTGGCTTCTAATGCTACCTTCTGAAGTTTGGGAATGATTACCTATTGGCCGCTGTGCCACTAAGCTTGACCTGAAGCCTGTGGTCTGTGAGGACAATGTAATTGTTTTGTTTAGGTCATGGCTCCTGTCCTTCTCCATTTCTTTGTGTTCAGTTCTAATTTTTTTGTACTGGCGTCCAATTTTTGCTGATCATTCCACCACCCAAGCCAACACCATCCCAGACATCATAACAGACGTTAGGGTATTTGGATATCTCTGGTTTCAGTTTATTCCCAGTTGCAGTTTTTCAAGGCGTGCCAGTATCCTTGCTCATATCATCACTAGCATGTTCCAGCCAAATGAGCTTAAAGCATTCTCTTTATATTCTGCAACACTCTCCCCTGTTTTCTGCATGCATGAAATAATTTTTTATTTGGTTCATATAAAATAGAGTGTACAGCCTCCCATACGGTATCCATATTATCTTGATTCTCGCCTACCTTTGGCTCCACACTTTTAGTAAGCTTCCTTTGATCACTATTTACATGGCTATTCGCATGCATCTGGTAATTTTTGGAACCGCTTATCAACTTGTTCTGCCATGGCTGGTTGATAAGCTTTCCATCTTTAGACCTTCTTTGTCATGAGTCCATCTTTGGCTGTCCTCCTCAAACTCCTCTTTACTTTTTACATCGACTTTAGTTCTATTGTGTTGAATTACTACAGTAACAATCCTAACCTTTGATGGCCTGATGATCCTTGACATGGAGGTACGTTTGCCCTTCTTTTCACCAGTGTAGGAGCAGGAGCAGTCCCTCAGCATCTCAGCTATCTAAGCTGCTGCCATAGTCTTGTGACAATGTCCTCCAGCAAATGGCAGCATTGCTGTTCTTCAGTGGCTTCCAGCTTCTTGAATGGATAGAGTGGTTACTTAGTATCTCCTTCATGTTTATTGGGAGAGACTGCTACTTTTTCAAAGTCCTCTGGTTGCAGTTGCTTGGAGATTTGGAGTTTGATTTTCAGCTAACAGTCTCTCTTTTGTTTTACTTTTGCCTTTTCCACAGGCAGGTTTCACATTTCAGTCTCTCGGTCTTACAAATGTTGTTGAATTTGCTTGCACAAAATAACAGATCTTATCTGTTGGAAATATTTGCTGAGTCATTCCCTGGGCCTTTTTGATGTCGAACAAGGTCCAGAGTCTGTCTTTGAGGGTTTGATTTTGTATTTTCGTTTGATGTCGTCATTGCATTTCTTTAATCTAAGCCTTCTTTCCAAGTTTGAATGTAGGCTGCCCAGCATCTGATCGATTGCAAGTTTCAATGGTCCAGCCTCATAAATACGGGTCTGAGCAGTCGACAACAATAACAGCAGTCATGACAACAGAACAGGTGTTAAGGATGTCTATCCTAGGTGTGTATATCCACAGCTATCTTTGATTTGATGCAAATTAAATGCATTCTAATGAACAGAGAGTTAGGTACAGGAAACTGATAGTATTACAGCAAAATTATTACAAGAATAGACTACAGACAAATTTTGTACTCAACATGTTGACTTGAAAAACTGTGGGATATAAATACCGAATAGGTCTACAACCAGGAATACTTAGAGAAGGTGAAAATAAATACACTTTCAGAATACAATGCAGTTCTGTGATGTAGGCTATTTTCTTTGTCTCCTCTTGATTTTGTTTAACGATGAAAGATTTCCCTTTTTCTGCTGTACACAAATGTATAATCACTGGTTAAAAACTGGATTTTAGTTGGGAGACTTATCACTTAACATTTAATCCTTTAAAATATTAATCTTTTCCAAACTTTGGTCAGAAGGCTACTGTTTCCATGTAATAATAAAATACAGTACTCAATATTCACAAATCAGTCATTGTTCCATTTCAGATGTAGGGAATTCTTTGTCATATTCCCTTGCAACAGTATTTGTGTAGGTGGTACAATTTCCCAGTGAAACACTGCCCGAAGCGTCACACTGCCTACGCCAGTTTGCCTTTTTCACATGGTGCATTCTGATGAGAGCTCTTTTCCAGGTAACACACAAACATCCAGCTGTCCACATAGTGTTAAAAAAGGTGACTCATCAGATCTGGCCAACATCTCCCATTACTCTGAGGTCCAGTTCTAATACTTACAGTTCAGTGGTGAACTGGGGACAAAATGGGAACTCAGACTGGTTTGTGCCTATACAGGCCCAATCACAGCAAAATGTGATGCACTGTATGTTTTGACATCTTTCTATCAGCAGTTTGTGCTGCAATAGCTCTTCTGTGGGATCCCGGACCAGACAGGGATCGGCCTTCACTCCCCTTCTTCTTTCTCTTTCGGCTTTACCCTTCAGGGGTCGCCACAGCGAATCATCTGCCTCCATTTAGTCCTATCTGCT
>JBBIGA010000007.1:9310555-9321053 GCA_037576975.1 Alestes dentex
GAATTTTTATGCTGTGTGTGCTAAGGTTTGCACTATGTGGAATAAATGAACACACTCTAGGATATTTTCTGTCATTTTTGTTAATATATTAAAGTAATATATTATTTACTGACATTGTAAGTTCTAAAACAGTGTTGCATATTCAACAAAACATCAAATAAATCACCAAGTTAAAAGTAGGACTGGACTGGTGGACTAGTCCTGCATAATTATTCTTTGATATAGGTGTAGCAGCAATATTTAAATATAGCACTTACCCATCTATTTATGTCATAAAATTGCAGATTTCCCAAAATTAAAATACATTGACTGATTACCGATCTTGAAAAGTTCTGATTTTTTTTTTCCCCCCGCTCTTCCCAGTCTGATTGTCTTGGGGCTGAAACACTTCAATGAGACAGAGTTCCCCTATCATCTAATGAGTCAGTATCTCATTCGCCCTAAAAAGGTGGAGCAACTGCGAGTTCGTGTGAAAGACATGAGCTCAAGTAGGGCTGGAGACAATATCATCAAGGTGCTTTACATGTATCTATATCCATGTAACTTTGTTACCTAAGTTGTATGCTTTCCTAAACTCAGTCATGTAGTTTCTCTTTTATATGTGTAGTAACAGGCTTACCTTTCTATAAAACATAGTAGTTTATGATGCATTTAAATTACTAATTTGTTTACATTTTTTAGAGTGAAGTCTGTTCTTTTCTTTAGTTTTACTGCCAGCATCGTGTTGTTCCTCCTCTGCCAGTGGCTTGCTGTCCAGTTGTCCCTGGAGAGGCTCGCCCCCCTGTGGAGAGAGATAAGAATATCATGCCCAATTGGCTTCGGGTACAGTACTCCTCCCTATAGTAAATAATCAAAATGATCAGATTAATTTATTCACTTATTGTGTTTGTCTTCATATTAGTGTTATTACATTGATATAAATACTCAGTTAAGAGTTTTTCCTTCTCATTAATTATTTTGACTGGTCAAAAGAAAATTACATAAGTTACATGAATTATGCTAATGTTGTATTCTTTAACAGAAAAGCTTGCCACATATCCATAAAGCAGTGTTTGAAAGCCAGTCAGACGAGAGAACACCGTCTGATAACAGGACATCTAACACTTCACCTCCTCTCGCCTTTCCTGAAAAAACGCAGTACCATAAGTGGCTCCCTAAAGGTTTGACTCTTCCATTACATCCCTCAGCCAGGCGACAAAGTTCTGCCCGAACACCCAAACCTCGCCCTCTGCATGGTTTTGCACAGCCTGCTCTTACACCATTGGCTAAAGCTCCTTCTTGTCCTCCAAGCACTGTGAATTTATTACCTAAAGTCCCAGCACCTCTTCCCTCTCAAGGAGTAATTCTACTGACCCAGACCCCTTGCATCCCGGTGAATGGGACTCTCCCAGTGAGCCAGGTAACCTCCACACCTGCTCATGGAACAGTGCCGTTAAGCAGTGTCGGTCCAGTGAACTTTCAGTATGTTGTTCCACAGCTGGGATGTATAAATCCTGTAGAACCTCCTGCTAGTTTGCCCCCTGCAGTTGTAAAGATACCTTCTACTCCAGCTGTTACATGTAAAAACGCTGTCTCTAGTAACAAGGTAGTTACCACCTGTGCAATAAAGTCTGTGCCAAAAAAAGTGGATATGCCTAAAAAACGATTTGTGCCTAGAAAGCTACTTCCTATCCAACCAACCCTTTACAATCCCGTCCATCAACTGTCCCAGCTTATACCCCTCACTCCTGGGGCTACAGTTAGTATGAATCTGGAACAGGCCGCAACTGCAAATTTTGCTGAAAACATGGCAAATACAGCTCCATCTATGGTCATCATCCCGCCTTCCTCTTTATTGGACAATGTTACTGTTCATCCACAAGTTACCACACAGGGGTGTGTCAAGTCCTCCAACTCTCCTCCCTCTCAGGATTCAACCCGTCAACCAATCAGTAGCCTCCCTCACCACCGATCACAGGCCAGGCCATTGTTGCCTGGCAACAGTGTTGGAATCCCAAGCCCAGACTGTGCTAAGCAACCAGCAGAGAGTGAGTTTAAACTGAAATCTAGTCCTCTGTTTTTCTCTCACACCCCCTCTCCTCCACTCCAGGCTGTTGAAAACCTCAATGCAAGCCCTGCAATGCTAACCATAGACCAGCAAGAACACTCATGGCAAGCTCCTGCCTTGCACAAGGTAAACGGTGAACTTACATGTGATGTGCCAGTGACGGATTTCCAAAGTGCTCCATCACTGAACACTCTAGATAGTAACCTGAACACTAAAAATATCATCTCTAGTTCTGTACTGGCTCAGTACAGCAGTGCTGGAGCTACACAGCCGGTTGATAGCCTTCACAACCTCTCCAGTTTTACAAATCTACCAGTAGATAATTCTCAGTTTGTGCTGGTCCAGGCTGCTTCACATGGGGGTACACCACAGTTCCTTCTTGTACCCAAAACAAATCTGATCCCAAATCAGCCTATGCTGCATTTGGATAAAGGAGATAGCAAAGTGTCTCTGCAACCTTTGAAATTTGAGGCTTTGCCCACCTCAAGCATGATAAATGTCAAAGAAGATAACGTGTCACTCGATGTTGGACTGCCCTCAGAAGGTGCTCCAACTCAGGTCATATCTCCTTCATGCGTAGTTAGTGGTGCTGATGGGGTGTGGAAAGAGGAGATGGAGGTGGGCGCAGAAGTGGGTGGAGAGGAGATGGCAGGTGCTCTTTTTACAAACCCCTTCCTTACTCTGTCAGAGTCCTCCAGTAGTCCAAGCTCCTGTTTAAGCAGCAGCTATGTGGACAGTAGCACAGAGGCCTCAGAGAGCTCGATGGAGGAAAGAAAGTACAGTCCCAGTCTTGAAGAACAGAGAGGAGAAGAACTTGGCAGCTACTCTGGTGAAAAGAATAAGGAGAAAGTCAGCGAGGGCACTCACACGTCTGTTGTCATTACATCAGGTCAGGTTAGTGGCGGACACACAATACCAGGGCTGCTTACTTTCACCTCTGGGACTGAGAGACAGGAAACATCTGGAGGAGGAGATGAACAAAAGGAGGGGAATAAAAGAGATGGGCAAGAGGGAGCGGGGCAGCAGAATGGAGAGAGTAGAGGAGATGAAGGAAGAGATGGAGATGAAGAGGAGAGTAAGAGAGGAGATGGAGATGGAGATGGCAATAGAGGGAGGCAGGGGAATGAAGAAGGAGATAAGAATGATGATGAGAAAGATGGAGAGCGAGAAGAGGAAGAGGAGGACTTTGATGAACTTACACAGGATGAAGATGAAGAGGAAGTGATGTCCTCAGCATCAGAGGAATCTGTCCTCTCAGTGCCTGAACTGCAGGTTTGTGCTGCTTCTTTAACTTTTGGGAAATGGGTCTGTGACCAACACCAAAAGCAAAGCATGAGTGGTAGCAATGTAAGTAAACGAAGCACACAGAATTTTCAGTAAAACTCTAGTGTAGCTCTTGTTCAGGGCTTTGTCACCCTTGCTGTGGTTCCTTTCACTCTGCTTTCCATACTCAGAAAACAGTGTTTTACAACTCAGTTTCCTTCTTCCAAATATAGAATAAAGTTTGATTCTTGTTTTCTACTCACCCCTACAGGAGACAATGGAGAAATTGACATGGTTGGCATCAGAGCGGAGACTGTGTGGGGAAGGAGATTCCGAAGAGGACAACTCCCCAAACTCGCCCACCTCTCCAACCTCCCCTGCCTCCCCTGCCTCCCCAATCTCTCAAAACTCCCAGGAGGAGAATTCTGAAGATGAGGAGGATTGCACAATGAAGGGTGAGGAGCTGGAACCAACAGAAGGGGAGGGAGGAAAGCAGCCTGAAGGAGACACGCCACAGGGGGACGACCCTCCACAGACCAGTGGGAAGGGAGCAGGACGTGGGAGAGGTCAGTTCTACCTATATTTTTGGATGTATTGAGTCTTGAATACTGAGCTGTTCCAAACTCCAAACCTTTAGGCTAAAGTGAATACTGAGCGAGTTTATGATGTTACCGTATCGTGAATAATTGCTTGATTGCCTTCAACAGGTCGTGGTCGCCCTCCACCCCGCAGTCTAAAGAGGAGCAGGCGTCAAGAGCGAGGCAGTAAAGATACATCTAAACTCTTTCTCCTATACGATGACCACATTCTTGATAATGACCCATTGAGGGAGAGCAAGGACATTGCTTTTGCACAGGCCTACCTTGACAGGGTAAGTGGACTTGGACAATATTTTTGATTGTTTTCTGAGCACAGGGAGTAACATCTCATCAATGATTAAATTATTTCCTTTTGTCTCTTTTGGGCCCTTTTTCTGTGCCTTAGGTTCGGGAGGCTATGCAGGATACTCCTGGTAAAATTGAGGAGTTTTTAAGTCTGCTCTATGAGTTTGAACAGGGAGGGGAGAGCCGCAGTGCAGTGGAGCTCTTCTCTCAACTAAAACCTCTTCTCAGAGACTGGCCTGAGCTGTTGAGTGACTTTGCCGCCTTCCTCCTCCCAGAGCAGGCTCTGGAGTGTGGATTGGTATGCACTAGTCTTCCTTTTGTTTGCTCATAATGGCTTTCACCAGTCACTTACTAGATCTTAGAGAGAGATGTATGCCAGATGTTTTCTTGATTATGGATGCAGTAAGAAGCACAATAAAAATAAAAAAAAGTTGCAGTTTCAGTGTAACACACGGCACAACAAATACTGCATTGAAGTGCTGTCGTTTTGTTTTTTTGCTTTTGTAGTTTGAGGAACAGCAGGCATTTGAGCGTAGCAGGAGGTTCCTGAGGCAGCTGGAAATCAGTTTTGGGGAGAATCCTTCTCACTACCAGAAGATTGTGAGAGCACTGCAGGCTGGATCAGCCCTCACACCTGCAGGCATAGAGGAGGTAAGAGAGAACATGTGGGGACGCAATACTTGTTGAGCTATCAGCCATTTTAGGCTGTGGTTACATTAATTTTTTATTAATCTTTTATTAATTTTAGACAAATAACTGTGTGTTTTCTTACACTCAAACCATAGTCCTGGACTCATTCATTGGACCTTAGTTCAGAACCATGCTAAATGTGTCAACTAACTGCTTTTAACTGCTAATACTGCTATCTTATTAAATTTTTGTGTCTTAGCTCAAGGCACAGATGGCGACCCTTCTTAAAGGTCACACACACCTGCAGGGAGAATTCTCTTTATTTTTTGATGAGCTCCGTCCACCGCCAGCACGCCCGGGGCAGTTTGAGGAGGCACTGTGGCCCGAGGAGACAGGGAGTGGAACAGAGGGAGGAGATGGAGGTGTTGGAATGATGAGTGGTGGAGGGGTCAGTGGTGGGTTTGAGGAGGTCACACTTCCTGATTTGGAAGAAGAAGAGGAGACACACAAGATTCCCCAGATAACAGGCAAAAGCAGGAGAAGAAAAGAGCTGGGCACACACAGGAACTACAAGGTGAGCAAAACGTTTTACATGTTTCACATGCATAGATCAGCCACAACATTAAAACAACTGACAGGTGGTGTGAATAAAATTTAGCATCTTATTACAGTGGCACCTGTCAAAAGGTGATACGTGTTAGGCAGCAAGTGTTCAGTCATTTCTTAAAGTTGATGTGTTGAAGCTGGAAAATGGGCAGACGCAATTGTGTGAGGGACATGAGCCAAACTGTGATGACTAGACTTCTGGATCATGTTCAGTGTATGGTGGTTAGGGTCTACCACAAGTGGTCCAAGGAAGGACAGCCAGAGAACTGGCAGCAAGAGGTTAGAACTGGGCACCCAAGGCTTTCTGATTTACGTGGGGAGCAAATGCTTGTTTGTCGGGTCTGATCCCACAGAATAGCTGCCTGCATCCTGGAATTCATCCTGGAATGAACCTTACTTTGACATGTATCACCTACCTAAACATTAACGCACTGTTTTGGCAGCATAAGGGGGACTTACAGAGTATTGGTCAGTTCTTTTTTTTTTTAATGTTATGGCTGATCTGTATATATGCATGTGGTATTTAATTGCTCACTGAAACCTCTTCAGGTTTTGCTCACTGAAACCTCTACATTCTCTCATTCATGGGAAGTTCCAGATGTTATGAATGCGATGTTTTTAGCAGGAATGTGACTGGCCAGAGAAAGATTTCCCCTGCCACTGCCAAGACACCAGTCATGAAGCCAAGCAACGCAGACACAAGAGGAAAGGCTGCCCACGCTGCCATGGCAACAAGGTGTCATGTTTTTCCAACCTCAGAGTCAGCTTTATTGTCATTAGTTCTCATAATAGCCATGTGTTGGTCAAGAAGCAAAATATACACCGAACACACAGTTGTGTAAATGGCCAAACATTTACATACTCGGATAATGACATGTATGTTGTGAAAGTATTGGACTTTCAGTGATTTCTGCAACTGTTCTTTTTCTGTGACAGAAAGCTGGTTGCTTTGTAATATCTTTATTACAAAAACATTTGAAAATTTGGTGCACAACTCTGAACTTATTGTGCGTTTCTTGAAAACATCACAGTGTCAAATTGTTTCATACAGCAAACATATTTGATGAAATGTCCCTTTATCACTTTATACCGTAATCAAATGCTTTGGCAAGCCACTGGCAGAGTTCTTTTTTTATTTTTGACCACTGTTCTTGACAGAATTGGAGTTCTACCAAATTTGTTGGTTTTCTGGCATGGACCTGACTTTTAAGCACCTTCCACAAATTTACAGTATTGTTGAGGCCAGGAGTTTGTGAAGGTCTTTCCAAAACCAGCTTTGATATGTGTTTAAGGTTCTTGTGTTTCTTATGTTTTTAGAACAACCAATTGCATGCAGGATTCAGCCTTCTGTCTTGAGTTTTTCAATGATGTTACATTGAAAAACTCTGACATGATCTTCATTATTAGATCTGCTTTGTGCGAAGCACCTAGTCCAATGGTAGCAAAACAGCCTACCACCGCCATGCTAAACACAGCTTCCAATTCATAGCCAGCCTATTTTTTGGTGATTCTTGAAATGCGTCTGAGCTGAGAGTGACTTTGGCACACCTCTAAATAGTTTGTACTTATGAACAATAGTTGGACTGATGATCTTGGTAACAACTGTGCTTGGAAAAGGCTCAAAATGTCTCCAAATTTACCTTTGTTTTAAATGTTCTTTTTTACATACTGTGTTTAAATTTTTAAAATCATTTTTCCTCAAGAAAAGTTTTCCTAAATGATTTCAAATTATTCTGCTGTTTTATTAAATTAATGCTTCCAAACTAAGAGTGTTGAAATCTGTTCAAATCATCTTTAGGGCATTGAAGGCTCCAAGGCACTGAAGAGTGGTGATCCCTCATTATCGACACCAGATGCTCTACCTGAGAGAGGAGAAGAAAGAGAAGAGTCTGAAAAAGTAGGCGAAAGAGAAGAGGAGAAAGAGGCAGAAATGGAGGTTAAGGATGAATTTGGCAGTGGGGTAAACAGCCCACATCATGGTACGCACCTTCATGTTCAGTTGCAATGCAAAACTCATAGTATACTTCTTATAGTATACTTCTGTGTCAAGGCATTAGTAGAATTTGCAGATTAGGCGATGTTTTTAATCAATCTTGAAAGATTTTGTTTTTTTGTTTGTTTGTTTATTTAGAGCCAGAGGGACAAACATGGGAGGGCAATGAAGGAGACCCTCCCCCCAACCCAGAGGAAAGAGATGAAGAAGAAGTGGAGGAGGATGAGGAGTGGAAGGAGGAAGAGAGGGAGCACTGTTCTTCTCCCATCAAGCCCAACAGAGACAAAGAAGGGCCAGATGCTGAAGCCTCTGAGCCCTCTCATCTTCCTCAATCAGGAGACAAAGAGATTACACAGCAGAGCAGACAGAGCCCTTCTTATGATATGCCTGTCTGTGCTAAGAACATCTCTCTTACACCCAGTGGAGAGAAGGTTGTTCTCTGGACCAGGTAAGCAACAGAGTGTCTGCATGAATATGTAAAACAAAAATGTTTCTAAAAAGTCAGAGTGGTTTATTTTGAAGTGTGCCATTATAGAGAACAATAGTCTGAATAATTTGTAATGTTGTTGATGGGAACCGGATGTCCAAAGCATATAATACCTCTAAAAGCTACCACACAGAAAGCTGTAATGCAAAATTCTTACAAATATTCTGCCTGAAAAATTGTTTTATGATGGTTCTATCATGCAGGGCGTGAAAAGCAAAATAGTACCCCCATTTTTTTCCAGATTTACCAATGGTGGCATCAGTCATGGTTCATTTGACTGCTGTAAAAACAGTCACCAATATTAATCAGCATTTTCATATAAACTACCTTGAATGAGAATTATTATACCCATTTAATAAACCATCAACTAGCTCATATACTGCTCCGTAATTAAGGTTTAGTAGCATCACTTGTTAGTAGCATCAAATCTTTTCCCTAAAATCAGTGTTGTGTGTATTGGTCTTTTCAAACAAAAGCTGTGATTCTTCTTATGTTTCCAGAGAGGCTGACCGGGTCATTCTAACTGCCTGTCAACAGCAAGGGGCCAATCAGAGTACCTTTCAGGATGTTTCAGCACAACTTGGCAACAAAACTGCCAGTGAGGTACTAAACCCTTCTCTCACTGTGACTTCACACTTTATTGAGTAGATGTAATGAATAATCTCAGGTTGGAGTTTTGACCCAGCATCAGGAACACCTCTCTCCACATTTATACTGTAATGCTTCACAAATGCAGCCATATCCCACAGAGCATACCCAGATGTTAAGTACCTTTACCATCTGTTTACTATGCTCTGTAGGTTTCTAAAAGGTTTCGGGACCTGATGCGTTTGTTCCACACTTCAGCTCGCCAGGCCAGCTCAGAGGATGAGGGCACTGAACAGCAATCAGCCACTGATGAGGAGCAGGACTAATATAATGGCAGGCTGAAATACACCTTCTATAAACAAGCTGAAGATATTAATGATGGGGCTCTGACAAGGACCATGGATTCACATGACACTACTGTATACCGTGAACTCGTTATGTATGACCTGCTGCTGCAGGGTATGTCAAGGCTGAAAATGAACATGCAGAGGTACAAAAACAAGCGATTCGTCACCAGCACAGTAATTGAGAATGGCAGCTGCTTGCTCCAAAAACATTGGAGAGACTTTTGCAAATAAAAGGTGCAACGCAAATGTACCCCTGAATAAGGCCAGCTTTCTTTCATTGTGGATGGACGAATTGTATATACTTGACTATAAGAGGGGGCTAGTCCCAATATGTACAGTATTTTTATATCAGGCTTTGATTATTGTTTTTTTTTTCTGTTTTCTTCTTCATGTTCTTGTTTGTTTCCTGAATGTTTTCTTTTATGAGGACTAAGTACTCGCTGAAAGAAAATTATCTGGATGACAATAAAAGTCTTTGTGTTAATATATCTAATGTATGTTAAACTGTGTTATACCACAGGAAACCTTGGGCTGTATCATAGTTGGTGTTTATGCTTTAATTTCAGTATATATATTTTTTTCTGATCTGTGTTAATACCACTTCCAAGTTTGGTTCCATTAAGACATCTGCAACCATTTCCACGTACGTCTGCAGCTCTGCTAGGTGTTTCAGTCTTTTTTTCATCCAATGACCCCTTTCAGTGTGCAAAACAATCCAATCTTCAAATGTAAGACATAGGAGACAAATATGTAGTTGTATAAATGTTTGTTGTATTTATTTAGATAATTTAGTATTTAAGTTAAAAGTGTGCAGTGCAATATTTTATAACTATTGTGATAAACTTTTAATAAGTTCATTGTAAAGAGAACGTAATTATTCCTGTTAGTTGGATTTAGTGCAGACTAAAAATAGATCAATCTAAAAGGAAAAAATATATATTGACTGTCAGACTTCAGCAATACAAAATAATATGATACATATTGTGTGTAATGATATCTTGTAAGGTATTTTTGTCAGTGTTTGTGAATGAGTGCAGCCAAAGTATATAGATATCTCAGAAAAAAAGTGGTGGGTGTGATGGTGATACTTATTTATTTTTTTGAGAAATTAGTGACCTAGCTATAAATCAGCTCATGTTAATTAATTAAGATGATTAATGCTTATTTTCATGGTAACGTATGGCCATCAATTTAATAAGGTTTTACACTGCATTTATTCAGCTGTTCTTGTAAGATGAATATTTTATATTAAGGAGTAAGGATTTCTCAGTCAGATAAAACCAAGCCCTCCAGGAGAGGACACGGAGGTTCTTGTTGCCCAGTATTTCCTCTTGGCTTACGTTATCCAGCTATAACCAGCTATAACAGCTTCCACTCTTCTTGGAAGGCTTCTTGGAGTTTCTGTGAGTATTTGTACTCATTTATTCTGTAGAGCATTTATGAGGTCAGGTACTGACGTTGGACAAGAAGGCCTTGCTCGCAATCTCTGTTCCAGTTCATCCCAAAGGTGTTGGATGGGGTTGAGGTCAGGGCTCTGTGTGGGTCAGTCAAGATCTTCCACACTGAACTCCTCCAGCCATGTCTTTATGGAGCTTACTTTGTGCACTGGGACACAGTCATGCTGGAATAGAAAAGGTTCTTCCCCAAACTGTG
>JBBIGA010000007.1:9334051-9353292 GCA_037576975.1 Alestes dentex
AATGCTTGTGTTAAGAACAAATATAAAGAGGATAAACCGTTCCTCCATGCATTATCTCTGGATCCTTCAGAGCTCCTTTTTTTTTTTTTTTTTTTTTTTTCCTTCAGCACAACCCAGCCAAAATGATAAATGATATATATTTGAACTATTTGGACACAAATAGTGAAGCACCATAAACAGTGTAAGTCTGTGGTGCTTCAGAACAATGCCACAGCCCTTGGACACATACTTGGACATTTCACACCACGCTTTTTAATAAAAAATTATTTTGACTTTTAAACGACACCATTCTCTGGTTCTACCTGACATATGATCATGAACAGAGCGTCCTGTAATGTCTGAAGGTCTGCTTTTGACGTGCTGGTGCTTCAATTGGTTTCTGAGGGTTAATAGGATTTTTGTGTGTGTTCTTTTGTAGGAGGTGGAGCGTAACCTGCAGGATGCAATGCAAGTGTGTCGTAACGTGCTGTTAGACCCATACCTGCTGCCAGGTGGTGGTGCTGTGGAGATGGCTGTGTCCCACAGGCTGACGGAGCGCTCGCGAGCCCTGACTGGCGTGGAGCAGTGGCCTTACCGAGCTGTGGCCCAGGCCTTGGAGGTTATTCCTCGTACCCTCATCCAGAATTGCGGTGCTTCTACCATCCGTGTGCTCACGTCTCTTAGGGTCAGTATTGTCTGTATGTGTGGCATCAATAGCCTCAACTACCTTTGTCCTTATACTTTAAACTAAAAGACAGGACATGAACACTTCTGCTTGAAATCAGTTGCCATCTGTAGTTTTTAATGGGGGCCTAAATGTCACTAATTACGTGCACGTAGTGAATTGCATACAAGCTGTCTGTTCACATGCAGCTGTTACTGCAACTGTCATTCAAATGCAACCTTTAAATGAAAAGTGTTGACTCTCGATACGTTCTTTATAACCATGCTGTGAAATGTGTATCACTGTCATGCAAAAGTTCAGGCACTCCGGTAAATTTGTTCCTGTCTCTAGTTAAGTGCGTAGAACATGAACTGATTTCCAAAAGGCTCTCATGTGCAGATTTCAACATTAAGCAAGACTGGTGTGATATATTTTGCCCATTGTTCCTTGCAAAAGGTTTCTGGTTCTGAGAGAATTTGGGCCATCTTGTATACACAGTTCCTGAGGTCTCTCCATAGATTTTTGATTATTAGATCAGGGGACTGTGAGGGCCACAGCAAAGCCTTCAGCTTGTGCCTCCATTGTGGATTTTAATTAGGACATTATCCTGGATCATTACTGTGATAGCAGACATCAGAAGACATCCTTTTTTTTTTTTTTTTCTTTTTTTTTTTAAACAGAATTTGCTGGCATTTAATTGAACGAATTTTACCCTCTACCAGTGAAATATTACCAACACCACAGGCCAGGCATGCATGAAGAGCTCAATCAGTGTTCTATTTTTTCCCCTCCTGCTAAACATACCTGTGCCCATTGTGACCAAAAAGTAATTTTAACCGCATTAATCCACAGGCCTTGTTTCGAAAAAACATTTTTTACATGTTCTGATGCTGAATTTTGTGGTGAGGGCGCAAGAAAGGTGTTCCAGCATTAGAACAGTGCATTCTAGAGTGTGAAATTTTCATAAGGGTTTTTTACAGCAAAATCTTTCTAGAAATTCTATGAGATCTTCCAGGCCTTAGCAGGAATGGTGGAGCTCAGTTGAGAAGTTAACTGCCCTTTCTTAATTACAGTACAGACTGAGGAAATGGCTGCCTGAAAATGCTTGGCTATCTTTTATAGCCTTCTGCTTTGTGGGCATTGATTATTTTTCTATTTAGAGTGCTAGACAGCTGCATAGAGGAGCACATGGCTGCTGGTTGTTGGGACAAGCTTTGAAATTTGCATAACCTTCCTAACAATTATTGTGATCAAGCCACAGTCGTAGCACTCTATTTAAGGTCTGAGAGGTCTTTCCTTTTTTTCCTCTTTAAAATTGTACAAAGCAAAAAGACACATCTCACTAGTTATTAGTTCATCATCCCACTTAACTGTTCACAGTAACCAGGGTGACCAAACTTCTGTATGCTACTGTACAAGCCAAACAGCTGATATTTGCAACACCAGTACTATAACAAGTTATAACGTGTAACACTAAAAACAACTTTGGCAGACCCTACTGGACCATGCTTGTGAGCGACATACAGGTAAACAGGCAAGCTGTAAATTAACCAGTAACAGCAAAGCATTCACTCAAACAAGAATCCATGAGCTGTATGAACCAGGTCAAGAGGGTGCAGTCACGGAGTTGGAACCATTGACTGGATACGGACAAAAAAAAAACAAATGTGATTATTGCATTTGACTACACATTTTAAATGAGATTTTTAAATGAGAAATTTTGACTTTGACAGCCTTCTTTGTACTTTATTGAGCAAGAATGTACATTGTAAATTTAAATAGAAACCAGGTGCCAAACTATTTATAGGAGTGTCTGTCTGAAGATGTCATTACCTACAGCTGTATTCATCAATCTAAAAGTCATTTTTCCCTTCTTATATGTGCCTGCAGCACCTTTTTAAAAATATTTATTTGTTCTGGAAAACATTGATTGCAGTCATGTATATGTATGCCTCAAAGACCATTTCTTAAACCTGTTTCTGTCATCCTCTCTACCCTGCTGGTTTGTGTGCTTTATGTGTCAAAATAAACCACATGGTGTTTCTGCTCGCTTTTACAGGCGAAGCACACTCAGGAGGGCAGCACCTCATGGGGAGTGAATGGAGAGACGGGCACTCTAGCAGACGTGGTGGAACTGGGCATCTGGGAGCCACTGGCTGTCAAAGCTCAGACATACAAGACTGCAGTGGAGGTATGCACTCAAGACACCTGTCCCTTCTCTCATATTCTCATGTACCCTCTAATCCACTGTAATTACAGGATAAGTGTTTCTGTTGTCTCATCACTGTGCTGTTGCCACTTAGTCCACTGTTTAAACCTTTATTCTTGCACTCTTTCATTTTTCCTGCACACCTCTGCCAGCTCACACTCCCACACTTTGCTTATGCAGCCTCAGCAACACTCACCCATAAGAAAACTGTCTCACATTTAATAATCCCTCAATACTCCCACACTGAATTTAGAGCCTTATTCTCCATGCCTCTCTCTTCCCCTATTCCTATACCAGAAACTCTTCTACCATCATTACCAAGCTCTGCAGTCTAATAAGACTTTGCTTTCTCTGTAGACGGCCATCCTGCTCCTGCGTATTGATGACATAGTGTCTGGGCACAAGAAGAAGGGAGATAAAGGAGAAGAGACAGGAGGGCAGGGAGCTGAGTAGATGGATGTGAAGAAAACATGAAGGAGTAAAAACATCGGAGTAAAACACAAGATCTGAGACAAAGTCTAGAATAGTTAACGCTGGTTTCCAATGGACTGTTCTCCAAAACCACAACAGTGTAATGGCTTTTATTCTATCATTAGGCCTTGCTTACACAAAGCTGCACTTGGCTCTTTTTGTTTTATGCCCCTTTGTGAGTAAATAATTAAACGTTTAGATTTGTGTGTTCACACCCGAATGTGTAAATCCACTCTGATGATTCACTTCGTCTACTGGGTTTGTTACCTATTATTTGCTACTGGTGATAAATTTCAATATCTAAGCATAGAGTGTCATTGTTGTTCCTGGGGATAAAATATGTTCTGGCCTGATGAGCTTGTCAGGTATTTAAGTTCCACCCTTTCTGTTTATCAAGAGAAGTAGTCCAGACTCACCACAATGTGTGATCAATAACTTGGCACACAAAGAGTGTGGAGGAATATTGACTATATTTCTCTATAACTGGTTTAAAACAGTGGCTCACACATAGATTTATGGATTTGGCAAGGAAGCTCTTTTAGTTTTACATTACTCTTTTACTGTAAAATTTTATTCATCTTGTATTCCAGCATGAGTACATTTCTAATATGAAATATGAGATGTACCTAAATTGAAGGATCAGCTTCCATTTGCATTACAAAACTTGCTACTTCATCATTGAACTTGTTGAAATTGGTGATCCATCATACATAAAAATATTTATCACAAAATGTTATATGCTATCCCAATTACAAAAACATTGCCTTGTAATTCTTAATATGCTCAACAATCTTATGTAACAAAGTAGGATCTACATTAGGGCTGTGTTCTTTGTTAGTGTGTCTTACAACTTTGCTGAATTCTATAACGGTGCCACAGCTGAGAGCCAACTGGGATGATCTTGCCTTACCAGATAGCCATCCAGGCTGTCAGATTTCAGTTAGACATGTTTCTGCTCATGCTTGGCTGACCAAATAATCTTCACAAAAGTAACACCCATATTAGTGGCTTTCAAGTTGATCCATTTGTCCTGAGAGATGATGTGGTATCCAGTGTAAAGCTGGCACATATGATGACGTGGATGGAATAGATCCATGTGTTTTATTAGACTTCACAAAGTTATCCTTGAGCTCGCTCACCAGTCTCCGGGTCCACACCACTGTCCAGTTCTGAAAAAGATGAAGAAAATGACCATTCACCACAGTATTCTGTCTTTTTGAATACAACCCTGCTTTAAAAAAAAAAAAGGTATTTAAGTACCACACTTGAAGGATGTTTACCAGCTTTTCTACTTTGTAACAAATGACGCGATAAAACAATATCTGCTAATCCACGTTCTGAAAACTCAAATTCCATTTTAATTATCTGCATATTTTTAAAATGAGAAAATTATGGAATCACTCAATGTGGAGGACAAAAATGTGGAACTGCCACATAATTTGCATTTCTAAAAAGGACTGGCACAAGGCAAATTACTCTGGTGTGAACAGACTTCAGCAGGTTGTTTGTCTTTGCTAAGAGAAAGGAAACAGCCTCAACAAGAGAGCTGACGATTGAAACAATGGAAAGGATTATAAAAGTCAAGAAGGAAATCCAACAGAGTCTAGCAAACAATGTGGGTTTTTCTATGCAGCTGTGTCTAAAATTTGGTGCAAGTATAAACACAATAGGAAGGCCGTAAAAGAAAACTATAAGGGTAGACCAGGGAAGACCTCAGAGATTAAGGGTGGAAAATATACATCTATATGCCTTGGAAGTAGAAAATACACAATAAAAGGCAGCACAGCCATTTTACCTTGCTTTCATAATCAGTGGAAGTCAAAATCATAACTGAAAAATGATTGATTAATTGCACAGTCCTTCCCCATGCAGGAAAAAAATAAGGTTACAGAGAAGCAGCCGTGTAGTATCAATGAGTGGATGAAAGTGATATTCAGTGATGAATCACAAATCTGCACTGTCCTAGAAGACGATGCTGGAACTTTTATCTGGTGCTGTTCCAATGAAAGATAACGCCGACAGCCTGAAGAAAATGAGAAAATTTCCCCACTCTTTAATGATCTGCCATTGCATGCCAGGTAAAGAGCCAGGGGAGATGGTCATCAGTACCTCAACAGTGAGTGTACACTGGATATTAGGACAGTTTTCTCATCCAGTCAACGGAAAATAAGTTTGATGATGATGAAGTCAGTTTTCAGGATGATGATGAATCTCACCACAGAGCAGAGTGTTAAAGCTTTTCTTCAGAAAAGGCAGATCAACTCTATGACAAACAGTCCATGACAAAAGATGATCTGCCAACCTCTGTTCAAGAAAGCTGGAATTATTTTAATGGAAAATACTGTTTCTCATTAATGCATTCCATGCCTCAAAGAATTCAGGCCTGAGGATCAACAGTACTAATTGATTTTTTTTTTTTTTTGATGATCCCATTATTTTTTCTTCCACATTGAGTGATTCTATAATTTATTGCCTCTATTTGATCTGGAGAAATATGCAATTAACTAAAATAATATAGTGTAATTTTTTTTGCAGTTTTATGTATGTATGAAGCCAGAAAGTTCAGCTATTAAAACAAATTATTTTGTCTCATTTCTGTGATTTGTTTATTTGCTATACAGTTAAAAGGCTGGCTGATACTTTTGCCAGAGGTTGTACACCCAAAGACCTTAAAGAGTTTACACCATACACTAATATGTGTATAATGTATGCCAGTTACACTGTAGGTTTACTATTACTGACTCCATCATCTGCTGCACAATTAATCAGCTCCCTTCTACCTATCCACCTGTGGCCAGAGACCACTGTAGGCCCACCACTCAGATACCGATGTGATGGTATGAGTGAATCAGGCTCCACATTGAGTGTAAGAGTGTTTTGTATCTGTGGTGCCCCTAGAATTAAGAAAGTGAACCATTTGTCATGCATGAACACACCCCAGCACAGGACACTGTGATCAGTGTGAAATTTTTCCTCTGCATTTAACCCGTTCACCAAGTGAAGCAGTGGGCAGCCAGGAACACAGCACCCGGGAAGCAGTGTGTGAGGACAGTACCTTGCTCAAGGGTAACTCAGTGGTGCCACTGGCAGTCCTGGGATTCAAACCCACAACTTTCCGATCGCAGGGGTAATTCCCTATACACCAGGCCACCAGCTGCCCTCTTTCTTTTCTTGGTTATTTTTTTAATTGAAACTTTAAAGAGCTACCTTGATATACTCTTCACCTACCCATGCTGGGATCACTTGTTGACAGGCTGCTTTGGTGGAGCCTCATGAGATTGGATGCTGAAGACACTGGCCCTGTGTATGAGCCTCCTGGGAAGCTGGGGAAGGGTGGTCCAGTGACAGACGCTTCTGCGTCCATGGCTGTCAAACAGTTGTAGAAAGAGTGTGTTACAGCACAAAAACAACTCAGTTGTTGAACTCTGCCCATGCTTACAGCTGCCTAGTGTATCTGTGTACCTGAATGATCCCCCTGCAGCTGGTGATGATGATGATTACGATGCTGATGATGGCGATGCTGGTGATGATGCTGGTCATGATGATGGTGCTGCTGGTGATGATGATGGTGGAAGGGCTGGACGCTCAGGGTCTGTGGATGAGTCTCAGCACAGTTTGCCAGGGCAGAAACTGTAGCCTGCGAGTTCCCCCGTCGCTTCCCTGCTGCCTCCGAACTGCTGGACACTTTACACAGCAAGGAAACACACCTGGTTACGTAACGCTGGATGACACCGCAGTCTCCTAATAACATAAGGGGCGAGGGCAAAATAAATACACAAAAATACACAAGTTTGGATTAAAAAAACTATATTAAAAAGTGGAGGCCTAAAGCACTGAAGAGGTTAAAATGAGGTTATAGTGCAGCTACACGACACGGACAAAAGTATTGGGACGCCAGTCAAGTTCTTCCACACCGGACTCCTCTAACCATGTCTTTAGGACCTGGGGCAAAGTCATGCTGGAATAGAAAAGGGCCTTTCCCAAACTGTGTCCACAACGTCGGAAGCATGGCGTCTAAAATGTCTCTGTATGCTGAAGCATTAAGATTGTCCTGGAAGTTAACAATCTTAATGCTGTACTGGAAGTTAAGGGCCACCTGAATTCAATAATTAAGAGGCGTGTCCCAATACTTTTGTCCATATAGTGTACCTGTCAAGCTTCCTGTCCAGCTCCCCAAATGTCTTATTATAGTACCTTCAAATCTTTCTTTTTGCGAAACTACACGCGTCCCGAGTTGACTTTGACGCACAGGAGCGTCAGAAGCTTTAAGGGAGGCTATAATTACATCAAAACTGCTGCTGTCTTTCTTCTGCTGCGTGTTTATTTCAGTGGACGCTGTTCTTACCGCTGCACTTGTTTTTCCGCAGTTTTCGGAGCGGACAGCTCTCTCTGATCCTCAGCAGACATGAGCAGTGCTTCCTCCTCCCCACACTCGCCATGCCTTCTTCTTTCCTTCTCACTTCCAAACGCTTTTTTTTGGTTTGTTTTTTGTCTTTGTAGTTAATTTTAAGTTCACCTTCGACTCCTCTCGCACGATCCACCGTCTCTCGCTTTCTGTTTTTTTCCCTCTTTTTGCGTAAGAAGGATTTTTGTCCTCCGACACAGTCATGACCTGTAACCCGTTTTACAGGTTCAGACTTCTGGCTAAAGAGACTGGTGAAACCACATCAGGTTACAACACAGCCAAAATGAAAACAGCATAACAAAAAAAGAACTGAGATGGTTCCTTGTTGCAATTTCCAGTTTATTGTGCACTACAGACAAAACCTACATTCACAGTTATAGAGTTAATCAACAGCATCTGCATTGAAGCGCAGGCCTTAAGGACACTTCAGTCCTGCACTGAAGTGTCCAGCTGTACTCTGTTAATGAGAATCAGAATCAGAAAATGTATTGATCCCGGAGGAAATTGCTTGCGCAGTCATAGCATTAGCAATTTCCTCCAGGATCAATAGTTTTCTGATTCTGATTCCCATTAACAAAGTACAGCTGGACACTTCAGTGCAGTGAACTCCACAGTGAACTACTTTAGACCTTTTGATCTACACTGCAAATATATTTGACAAAGAAAGTAGAAGATAAAGCCAGCAGTAGTGGCTTGTAAGGGCAGCAGTAGTAGGTGTGCATGCCCAGACCAACACAGAAGGTTTGGTATCAGTGTGGGAGTGTAGAGTCTCCAATAGTGTCCAGTAGTGTGTATAGCCCTGGTTTCTATAGCTGATAGACAAAGAAGCATTTAAGAACACTCTTCTTTTTCAGAAACGTTAACACCTTTGTTCTCTCTGGTTCAGTTTGGCAATTAAACTTTTTTTCTCCACCCACACAGAGTCTGATAAATCCATCAATGCCTCCCAGCATCTCCCCTTCCCACAAAAGAAAGAAGAGACAGAAAAAAAAGGAGACTGTGTGGTGAAAGAAGTTGTGGAAAAATGACAGCAGCGTCCTCAATCCCCTTTTCTTTCTTCGTCTTTTCTCTGTCTGTGCAAAGTCAAAATGGATTATCCAAGCATAAGACACCGACAGTTCATTCTCCTTTTTTACGTCTTCATTTTATATATGTCTAGAAGAAAAAAAATAACATCACTCTTTACATTGCTAACCTCTAAAGCTTCATTCAGTTGGCTAGCAAGTGTAAGTCATCGAATGTGTTTTAATACAGTCTTGTTTTTAAGAGGTTAGGAAGCAAAATCAGATAATGCAACCCATTCGCAGCCTCTGGGTTTTTTTTTTTTTTGGGATCTATGATAATATTTAGCTTCAAAGTTTAAGAAAAAGATGAAGCCAAGTTAGCATTACACAGCAAATAAACACCTTGCAACATAAGAGTGGATGATGTAGTCATTCTACATGCACTGCGCAATACAAAACAATAATAGTAGTAATAATAATAGAAAAAGGAAGAAGGCACTAAATCCTGCTCAGTGTTCCATATATTTTATACATAGTGATATTCTCTGACATTATATAAGTATAGTAAAAAGATCTAGCGACAAAGTTCAACCACTTTTTTTCCAACATGTAGTTAGAAATCATTTTTGTACCTTGTGTTTAATGATTAAGTAGCTTAATTAGAGGAGGTCTCCTCTAACTCTAAATTATACTGCAGCTTCTATAGCTAACTGTATTGTCCATAACAGTCATATCACTGAAATAAAAAAAAAAAGCTTAGGCTCAGCCGTATCAATCTATAGGAGTCAGCCTGCTATTTATGATGGTTTAGACAGCCAGTCATATCTGATTTCCCCTCCACCTTAAACAGCAATCAATCTGTTTACAAACTGACAAATCCAATAAAACTGTGCTGTTTTGGACTCTTCTCCTTCATAAGCAGCTTGCCTAACATCCACCTTCCTAGTTACCATCATGTTTCTGCCCCATTAGAGGCCAGTACTGTTTGCTTTGGGCAATTTAAACCTGTCTTGAGCGAGAATGCAATAAGTGCTTTTAATAGCAACTGCAATGTTTGGGCAATCATTAGGGCAATCATTAGAAACTAAATTGTAAACCTAAAAGCCCAGTGTGCAAAATAACTGATCTATCTTCACCTATCTCTTCTGAGACAAAAAAAGAAACCCCCTGCCTGCTAAGTGTATATAAGGTCTTTATGGTGGGTTTGTCAAACTAGCCTAAAGAGATCAGAAATGGGCACAGTTGCGTAAACTCCTCTCCATTTTTCGCTGGTTCTCCTCTAGCTCTAGCCCCAGAACCTCTGCCTTTGGTCTGGAGGAGTTTCAGGAACCGCCAGCTCGTCTGGGGCAAAGATGGAGCCAGCCGAATCTGCCATGAAGATGAAGTATAGGTTGGCCACCAGCATGGTCAACATAGGCCAAAAGGAGAAGCCAAAGCCGAAAGCCCTCACACTGCTGCCCCATGCCGCTGCAATCCAGTACACCAGCCTGCGGGTTGCACAGTGAAGTCTGTGTTACTTCAAATAAAAAAAAAGTTGCACATATACACAATTTCATCTTGCTTTGTCCTTTATCCGTTTTAAAACCAAGTAAAAAGCAAATGCATTGGTTCTATTCTAATTAGAGCTTTTGTCCTGGAACCACTCATCCAAGTCCAGAACAATCCATTTTTTAAAAATGTGTTTATTTACTTTTTTAAAAAGTGTGTTTCTGAAATTTGAAACCATATTCTGAATAATTCCTTTTTCTGTAAAGTTACTTTTCAGAGACAGCAAAAATATGGCAACCCATTCAAAGGTTCTGTTACCTGCCAAACGCGAAGAGGATTGTGAGAAGGGGCACCAGTTTGAGCAGGTTCTGGCTCAGATAGGCAGCCATGATACTCAGCTGTAGGAAATACAGGAGGAAGTGGGAGATGGAGTCATCCACATAGCGGCGGTGGACGTTCACCTTTTCAGCATCAGGCTCTCCCTCACACTGAGGCTTCAGAGAGCGGTACCGCAAACGTGACACGCCCAACACCAACACACCTTGTAGGGGGAGAAGAATGTCAGCTGAAGCCCTATTAAAACTGGATTCATTTTATTTGGAGAACTGAGAATTTAAAGGGATTACCAACAACGTCAGAGCTTAATGTCCAGATTACAATCTAGATTACAATCAATTACAAATCTGCAATGTCTAGATTACAATCTACATGGAGCAGGATTTGGATATTGACTGTCACACCAGATGCATTCAGACCATGGCATCTTAGGAAAGGAAGTCAGAAAACTCAACAGACACTCTCTTACTTACCCAATACAATTGGGACAACTGCAAAGACTGAGCAGCGCAGTGTGTAGACCAGTCTTAGGGGGGCACTGTCCATTATAGGTGCATCAAAGGGCAGGAAAGCATGGCCCCCCCATACCAGGACCGGAAAGACCAGAGCTGACATAAATATAGACACTCCCATTTTCAGCACATCACGGTTTGTTCCAGTGCATCCACCTTGAGAGTAAAAAAGTAAAAGTAATATGTTTACTCAACATTTCCACAGTTTCCTACATGGCACTCTTCAAGAGCTAATTATCTTCAACATTAAGTTCATACTGATTCTGGGTAACCATGCTAATATTGGTAACTAAAATACTATAATAATAATAATAATAATAATAATAATAATAATAATAATAATAATAATAATAATAATAATAATAATAATAATAATATGTACGTTTTAATATAGAAAATGCTATGTTAGAGTGATTTTTAAAGATTTCTGCTTAAAATATAAATTATAATGTTTTGTTGGCATTGTTATTTGATAATATTTATAAAGATTTACAAAAGTCCATTGCTTAAAAGGTCTATGTTATCCAATCACATTTAATGGAATATTTCATAAAAATGCTTCTTTAGTTTTGATCTGGAACTATTAAGCTAGTGAAGGAACTATTAACAAGTGGTGGATGCCTGTCATCCAAAATCTATTTAGGACACTTAGACTTTTATACTCTATTATTTTATACACTCTGTGGTCAAAAGCATGTGATAACTACCTCTAATGATTGAGTTCAAGTGTTTCAACCACCCATGAGATCACAACATCCATAAAGACATGGTTTAACAAGTCTGATGTTGAGCTCCAGTGGTCTGTACAGAGAAAATACTTCAACCCAAGTGAATACCTTTGAGAGGAATTGGAAAATCAATTAAGAGCCAGGTCTTCTCAACCTTTTCAATCAGTACCTGACCTGACATAAGCTCCTTTGAGTGAATGGATACAAATTCCCACAGACACACTCCAAAATCTTTACAAAAAGCCCTCAAAAGCAGAGACTGGTAACAAGAGGCCAACTTTATAACGAATGCCCATGGTTTAGTAATGGAATGGCCAATAACCTCTTATAGGAGTGATGGTCAGGTGTTTGCATACTTAGACCATATAGTGTATTTTCACTTGAGTAGACAGAACCACTTTCATAATGGCACCGCATATTGTGTACCGCATATTGTGTTCCTAAAATAGATAAGAAGGAGTGCAGGAGAAAGGAGAAGAGAAAAAGAACAAAAACTAACTTTTAATGTAAGTGAATGGCCCTATTGTAATGAAAGTTGATGTTGTCAAATTCTGTATTAAAACAGAATTATGAGCTTGTAAGGTGACAGTGGTAATACTCCTCACTTACAGCAGTCACTGTTGTTCTTAGAGTACTCATGATAGTACCCATCTGACAGTGTTCCTTGACGCCCGAGAAAAGGGCTTTTCTCTGTGCTCGTCTCCCAGGTCATGCTCTGTCTGGGTGGTTCGGGCATGCTGGTGGAGCGCAAGACGGTCACACTGGGACTGAACACCCCTGCTGCTTTCTCTGGCATCGAGTTCAAGTCCTCCACCTCAATCTCCAAGTGCCCCCCCTTCTCCTTCAGCTCATGCCGCTCTTTTTCCCCAAACTCCCTCTCGCTCTCCGTCCGGCTCATTCCTCCATGGCCCAACGGACAATCTGACCGCACACTCGCCTCCTCCGCTGCAGCGTCTGTTTCACTCCTGTCTAGTTTCACATCAGACTCTGCTTTGTCTCCCATATGCCCAGGTTGATCGGCCTTATCTCCAGGCCACTGCAGAGTGCTCGGCTCCAGATGAGCGCTGCTGACCATGCTGTCCGTCCCTACCATTCCATTCACGTCTGTCTTCATCGTCTCCTCCTCTGCCGCCCAGCCAGGCGTATCCGGTCCTGCTGTCAGTCGGAGCGGGTCTTTGACCACTGGCACTGCATCTGCAGAAAGGGTCTCAGACATCCTGATGAATTGAGAAGTGCTACACTGGCGCAGGTGTCTGTTCTGTTTTTCAACGTCTCATCAAATATCATCGAGGGCCATGTCTTAGAACAGTGATTACATTTGTATTTCTTCACTCTAAAAAACAAAGGAAGACAGTGTGGAAGGTTATGGAAAGGCTCTTTCTCAGATAGGTTACGCAACAAACCAACATTTCCCTCAGCTTTTAAATACACAAACAAACAAACAAACAAACAAACAAACAAACAAACACATTGTACAACTTTTACATTAGACATTAGACAAAATGTGAGTCCAAATCGTTTAGGTTACCCAGGCAGCACAGAAACTGTAGTAAACAGTCCTGGTCTTTTCATACTAACATGTTTAATGTAACACCTCACAATAGTACACTCTGTACCACTTCTACACTGAACATTAATTCAATGTACCAGCTAATGACTGAAGTGTGAACCTCCACGTAAGAGCAGGACTGCTGTAAATGAAGCTAGAAAAATAAATGGTAACACGGAAGTAAGTGGCGTGGCCTGCTCGTAACTACAGGCCCACCTTTCTAAACAACCGGTTAGAAGTCAATAAGTTCCCAATGCTCTCACCTAAAACTCTGCCGAAGGCCGAAGAGCTTCTTTTTTCGACGTTTTGTCCGTTTTCTCCACCAAAATCCGCCCCACGCTCGTAGTATTGTGGAGGTGGGCGCTCAGGTGTATCCAGGTGAAGTGCTATTAAAGGTATCAACTCTTAAAGGTGAGGTTTCCTGCGCTTTCACATTCTGGACTCTGTTCTTAAAGGGGAGCTCCACCGATCGTTCAACACTTCTGCCTAATTATACGCGTTATATATCCACAATAAATCTTTCTGCCGTAACAAAGCAAAATTCCCACTTCTTGGAATGATATCTTATCATATCTTACTAATTTCAGATATCATTTCATTTAATTTCATTGCGTTTTCATTCTATTTTTATTCTATTACTGCAAAGTGAATTGAAGGACCTTTTGTGTATGATAATGTGTTAAATAATTAAACTTGACTCGATTAAACTTGAAATTATCGTTTTAACCAAGAGAAACTTACCAAATCAAAGGGGTGATGATGGGAATCAAACTTCTGAATGCCTGTAAAAGCTGCCTCACAGAAAGTCTTCAAACGGAATAGTTACAAATAAAATGTAAAGGAGGAAAATGCACCCTAAATATTCCCCAGAGATGACTTTTTTCAGATTTATCACTATTTACCACTATCAACATTACTTATAAAAACACAGAAGACACATGTGGGTTCACTGGTTCATCTAGATTGTCCATAAAATGTCTTTGTATTTGAGTGTTGTATTTCCTTGTGTTATTTACAACAGTAATTTAGCATATGACCACAGCACTGTTGTGTATATATGGTGCATTATGGTACAAAGTTTTTTCAGAATAGTTTTGGGCGAGTACTATTTTGAGCTAATGTTATATTTTGCATTGTTCATGTCTTTGTGTCTCTTTGTGTCTGTGCAGTCGTTTCATAAGCAAGTTACTCCAGGATTTACTCCAGGTAAAGTTTTCTGATTCTGAAATAGCTAATTTTGTGTTGTAAGCTTCACAACTTCTGGCTCCAATCATCACCACTGTAAAAAAAATCTGCTAAGGAAAGTCAGTAAAATTCTTTACAACACACCATCTCACAATAAACAACTCTAAACAACTTTATAACTAAACAATCAATACATAACAATCACTGGAACTCCCTTTATGTGCTGAGTGGAGCCACAGAGTACTGTTACTTCAGTAAAATAACTCAAGAAAAAATAGTTCCCAAAACAACTTATCAGATCTAAAGCTCCTTTATAGAACTGCAGTACATCTTCTTAGTAAAGCACGCAGTAGATCAGGAGTTTCTTTTAAAGGAAAAGCTAAAACTGGAAAGTCAGATGTGTAAGCAACACTAAAACAATACCAGAGCTCCAACAGAAGCAGTGTGTTAAACAAGGAAATATGAAGGATTAAATGGATCCAAATAAAAAGTATATCAAAAATATTATATGTGCAGAAGCATTATGTGGGGTAAACTGAATTGGTGACTACAAACTTTGTATAAGACTTCATAAATATTCATAAGTATTTCTTTTCTTGAATCAGTCAGATGCACATCCGTGTGATTTAGTCCTCAGATTATAAGTTTGACTCTTGTACCTCAGGGTTCCGTGTAAACAGATACACAGTACTGTTTTCGCGATGACCCTATGGCACGTCATTGTTCAGACAGAATAACTAATGGTGTGCAATATGTGTATGTCCGACGTCGCAATGCTAGGTCCTTACCATCTTCTCACTGTAGAAGCTTTGAAGGAATTTGTTTATAAATCACAAGTGTATTTTGTCTCAGAACAAAAAACAGATTTGCTGCAAAAATTTTCTAACATCATGCCATGTTGAGCATTAGCATTAAATCTCTATCTAAACACGCTAAATAACAAACAGAATGTGTAATTTAGTGAACTAATGCTCCCCTTTATACATTACATGAGTCATTAACCCTCTCTGTCATGAAAGGGCTCAATAAACGGGCTCCAGAGTGCTGGCACGAGTGTTAAATGTACCACTGGGCTGTGGCTCTGTAAAATGGAACTGTCTCTCCTGGCCTAAACAGGAGTGAAGGCACATTTGTAAATGTTGACATGCAGGGATGAAGATGGATATGTTGGGTTTGGTTTCCCTGTAGCTTTGCAACAGTCTGTTTCTGCATCAGCGCTGCTGAGAAGCTTTATTACAGAGGTCCTGTAGAGTCAGTGATCTGCAGCGAGCGAAACAGAAATACGACTTCGAAGACTTTTCAGTCTCTGTGTAAATTCAACGCCTTTTTGGTGCTAAACCTAAAAAAATGTTTTGGTTCTAAGTGTAAAACAAGACTGACATATCAACAGAGTAGGCCTAATTATTTGAACCCAAAAACCATTCAGTAATACACTAAGCATCATGAAAGAATCATTTTAAGTATTAAAAAAACATACAAAAAATATATGCATTAAATAATGCATATTGTTAATAAGTTGTATTCTAAATGAAAGTGGTGTTTAAAAAAGTATATTGTTCTTTGTAAAATGCAGTTTTCAAACCTATTCCTAAGCTGAACTCCCAAGATAATTCATTTTTGTCATATGTTAATAATGACCTTTTGGAAATTACCCAGCATATGTCTATATACACATATGCTTTGACAAATGCAAGAAAATAAAATCAATAAAATGTCAATAAACTGTAGGACAGCATCCCACCCTCTGAGACATTCAGCAACTTGAGAAAATCCTGAATTGATTCAGAGCTGGCTTGAGAGAAATACATATATCTTTATTTGGAAACAAATATAAAAAGCACAACAAATGCAAGTCCCACTTGTGAACCACATGGCACATGGTCTTTCTGAAAAAAACTAGCGTCTGTCAGCAGTAAGTATCTACACACACACACACACACACACAGGCATACAGGCACCCCCCCCACACACACACACACACACTCACACACACTGCCATCCACCCACAATGTGCATTGTAATAACGACTGTCATTCCTGACACTAGAGCTTAGTGTTCTGTGGCACTAACTGTCCTCAATCAGGGCAAGTTTAAAACACAGCAATCTCACCTTTTCCAGACTGTAATGTGAAAGCTTGTAGTAAAATGAAATAGAAACAGGCACCAAAATGGCAAATACTGATCGGGTCTGCACATCATAGACACATTTCTTGCTTATGTGAGCTTGATTTCTTTTTAAAAACATGGAGTGAAGCTAATCACAGCTTTGCACCAGAGAATTTGCGCAAACACTAATGCACTGATAGGCTGTGCACGACAGTAAATCCACACCATCGGAATGAACAGTTCGTCTCAGTATCAGCAAAAAAACGAACAATATGCACAACGTCAGACACACCCTATTAAAGCACACTGCAGTTAGAGAGAAAGAGACAGAGGGAGGGAGAGAGAGAGAGAGAGAGAGAGAGAGAGAGAGAGAGAGAGAGAGAGAGAGAGAGAGAGAGAGAGAGAGAGAGAAGAACTCGTCAAAGTGCTCATTCAGATACCCAAAGAGGGTGGTTGGTCATTACATTGATTGACATTTAGCTTAATAACAGCAAGGCCTGTTTTTTTTTTCTACTTTTTTTCTGGCAGCTCTGTAAACACGCTGGATCGTAAGGCTGAAAGCTCAGAACTTTCTTAACAAAGAGCTCAAGGGATTTCACCGTCCCTAAACCAAAGCACTTAATAATCCTACCAAGGTAGTATGCTAATAGATTCAGAAAAGGATTAATCTCATTTTGAAAAACAAAACAAAACAAACTGAAATTGAATCATGTCTACACTGCATAGACATGAGATAAGTCCAGCCAAATAGCTCACCCAAAGGGCCTGTGACAGTTAACTGGTTTACTGGTTAGTTGGGTCATCGCTAATACTTCTCAGAGGAGCTGGACATGACATCACTGATCAGCTATTATGAAACATGTGAGGTATTGTGCTGGCAGCAAGACATCCCATAAGAACAGATGGGAAAAATGAGAGAGTTTCGGAACATGTGACTTTTTAAAAAAATTGACACATCATTGCCACCAAAACGCCTGCTGCCAGATGTCGGAGGAGTTGGTCTACTCTACGCTGGAGACAGTGGGGTAGCCATCACCGTGGCACCATGACCCAGGTGGAGTCCCTCAGGCGATGCGGTAGTCAAACGTGTCTTTCTCCATATAGTCTGTCCATGTGGAGGAGGGCATGCTGCTGTAGGGGTCCAGCAGGATGCGAAAGCAGCGCACGATCAGCAGGCCCAGGAAGATGAAGAGGAGCAGCACGAAGACGAAGGCAGCCTTCTGCTCCAGAGTGAGGAAAGGGATGGGCTGGGTGGCCCCGGATGCAGACAGCGTGCTGCTGTGGAGGTGCTCCGCCATCCTCAGCCTCGCACACACGACTCCACAGCCCACCAGCCTCCCTCAGCGTGGGCTCATCACGCTGAGCCTCAGATTCAACAAGTCCCCTGTTCAGAGCCATTGTACATTCCATTAATTTCAGTTTGTTGTGGAAATAAAAACACTTTTGCAAAACACTGCACAAAATATGGAATGGTTCCCTTTTTTGGTTTGAATGAAAATTCTAGAACTAACTAACAGTGAAGCATGCCTCATGATATCTATTGCACTCTATAATCTTAAAACAAGAAGTTGAAACATGATTAGGGTTTCATTGCAAACTTAATGAAAGACCACTTTCAATATTTATGATATGCATTGAAGTGGGTGCATACACTAAATGTAATGCTACATTTTGATGCTACTTTTATTTAAAACATAGGATATACAAGTTGTTTTGCCTTCTCTGTCAGCTGTTGCTTTTTAAATCTTTTTACAAAAAATGATATACAACATTTTGCAACGAAATTGCTCTATAAACGTTCTATAAGTGCTTCTGCTCCATTTGAATATTTTTTTCCTTTTAATATCCCATTTGAGTGGAAGTACATGGCTTTGTATCCAGTACCATCTGTTTGTATAATTTCAGTACGTGTTGCCATGCAGTCAAGGTGGTCTTTAATATGGACCCCTTGAATTATAGGCATATATTGTAAACACACGTTGGCTTCTTCCATGAGCAACAATATCAGCAGTGGCCATCTCGCCACAGTCTCTCACATCTGCTCTTCGGTAAATTATTCTGAGCATTTTAAACCGCCTTGTGTTTGCGTGAAATGGCATAAAAAGAGCAACATGCGATTTTCATGTCATCAAACTGAAATGTTCGGTCTTGCTGGTGGTCAGTGACCCTGCAGCGGCACTATGCTTTGATGTCAGTGCCCAAAAAACGAAAACAGACCTGGCACTCCCTGCCATGTTTCACGTTGTCATGATGTAGTAACATTTTGGAATGTGCCTCACACGTAACTCTCAAACTCTCTGCCATTAACTCACATAAGTGAACCAGAATAAAGCAAATAAAACATCTCACTGTAATCTCACCGACAATCAAGACTTTAACATGTTTACACAGCAAATTAGGAGCATAACTCATACCCATGTGTCTACGTGTCTGTGTTAATAGGATGATGCTCAATTAGCTCCAATGTGCATCACCACATATATATTAAAACGTCATATCCTCTTTGTTTGGGTTTTAGCTGAAGCCAGAGCTTCCCTCTGTCTCTGAGGATGGAAAAGAGTATGAACTGCTGATAGAGAGCACTGTTCCTGTGCCCTGCCTTTCA
>JBBIGA010000007.1:9353392-9380483 GCA_037576975.1 Alestes dentex
TGTGTGTGTGTATATATATATATATATACATATATATATATATATATATGTGTATATATATATATATATATATAAATTCACATTTATTGGCACCAAAATCCCATACTGCCGTCTATGTTCTAGCACCTAACAGCTTAGATAAAGCACATAAATGTAAGGAGTTGTGTGAACGTGAACTCCATGTTCTATTACACTGGCAGTTTGGAGTGCAATAAGAGAATCACTCACTTACCTGTTGTGGAGGAGCAGCTAAAAGAGATCCGTCAGAATCAGGAGGCAGACGTGCATCGAAAATAAGGAGAAGAGGGGCTCATTCTCCATTATAGCTGCCTGCCTGAAGCCATTCGTCTTCACAACTTTTTGAACATGAAGATCTCCATTCATTCAGGAACCAAAATAATAGCTTCCCTTCCTCGCTTGCATCCCTGGCTTTTGTTGTCCAACTCCCTCTCCCCCAGCAGATGAGTATGTGGTGGTGTCACATCACCCATAGCAACCAGTTGCCATAGCAATTCCTCCAAGTGTGTTCGGCGATTGCTGGGCGAGCGAGAGCGATGTGTGATCCAACTGAGGCTCTCTGCAAATCACTGTTTCACTGGAGCATGAAGATTCAATAAGGGCTTAGATATGTGTCATATCAACACGAGCTAAATATAGTCAGCATCTTCAACTTTAGCCTTGACCACATCAATAATACATTTACATCAGATCTCTGTCAGGAGTGCTTTGAGGAACATTCACTTGATTCATTTCGTACACCGTTGCCTGGAAAAGGCAAACTAACTGCTACACAGTTCACACATTTGCAACAGCACGGCATGTACTGCATGAAACATTTCTAAACACACTGGTATCATACATCATGGCAACGTATGGCCAGTCCACATGAAGCTGACTGTAAAAACTTGGGTCCTAAGGACCCATCCGTAGATGCGCACTATTAAAATGCTCACAATGTCCAGGGTTTTGGATCTAAGCCCTTCACGAGACACCATCTCTGATCTAAATTCTACAATGAACCGAGCCGCTTTCTTATTCTGTCCATGCTTCTTCACGTAGACTCTCTTTTTGCTTGCTTTCTTTGAAGCCACGGGATTCAAAATAAACCCGCCATTAAGCTCTTCTTACTCTTTTAATCATAGGCGGTTTTGATAACACCACTCCATAGGTTAAAGCTGTCTGACTCTAGACCTGCAGGTTTAGTGTCGCAAAGACATCTAATTCCAGCCATGACTGCACAGTTTTTGTTCACACATCCTTTGCAGTTTGTCATTGCTTGTTTCCAGAGTGGGTGTAGAATTTTAATGCCTTTGAGTGTTCTTGAGAAGATTTTTAATAGTTTTGTAAATTTTTCAGTAGGAGGGAAAGATGATGGATGCTGTGCTGTCCAAGCAAAGGGGCAGCTTTTCTGGCCTTACCACAGGAAGATCAGATGCGCCAGCTAGACGGAGTGGGGCCTGTAAAGAGATTTGCTCAATTTAGGCTTTTTTATGATCACATAAAATTGCTGAGGCATGTTACCAGCATCTTCAGAATGTAGACTTTGTTGCTTCCACTGTTCTCCCCTTGAACCAGACTAAATTAAATATTCAAGGGGCCATATTTTAAAGATTTCTTACATTACATTTTTTGCCCTGTGCTTTACTTATCATATTATTGTTTTATTCACCAAAACAATTTATTTTTCATGACCATTTTCCAGCCTTTCTCTCTCCCTTTAAAATAATCAGGTTGGTATAGACAAATGAGCTCTGTCCTGTATTGTGCCTCTTTCAAAAAGCAGTCTGGACTGAAACACCCCGTATGACTTCAGCATGAATGGGTGGGGCTATTCATGAACTGCTGTAGGCCTAACGGGCAGATAAATGCATTGTAAATGTGTAGGTTTTCATGGCTTCATGAAAACAGTGAATTAAAGATCAATTTGCATAAATGGACTGGATGGACAGTATGGACTGTATTTATGTACTTCATCAACTTCTTTTACTGAAAAACAAACAAGGTAAATTATCTGGGCCCTTTAAAGACAATCCATTCTATAATCTTGATTTAAATATTCTTCCATTTTAATATTCTGGGCAAATTATGTCATATTTATTTTTCATAATGAATGCACAGAAGTGTGTGCAAATTTAGTATCAATCATAATAATCATAATCATATGAGGCCTTCACAAAAAAGCAAACAAACAAACAAACAAAAAAATGATCCCAGAATTTGGGATTTTTAAGTCATTTTATCTTAATAGAGGTCTAAGATGGCAAGTGGAACCCGAGTGAGATGTGTTACATAAGAACAATGGGACTCAACATGTGGATTTACATTTGGAAAAAAAAGACAGTTATGAAAGCAAAGTACTTCCTCATAGCAAAAATATAGAATTTCATTCTTGATGGCTTTTGCCTTTGGTGTTCCTCTCTCTGTGGATGTGCTGAGTTAGAGGACTGCTTAAAGTGCAGAAGTCTGTTCCATGCTCTCACCCCAACTGTAGCAGGGAATCCCCAAAGATACACCTGACTGCAGTCTTCATTGAAGGGAGGGATGATAGAATTCCTCTCACTCTCATCATTATTCAACAGATTAACTGGTCGGGCATCTGAATTTTAATGTAGCCCTCTTTTCTTCATGCAGTCATGCTTTTCATTATGGATTCCAGTCAAGTGAAAATACTTTATCAGACACAGCAGTCTGCCATGCTGTCATTTTAGCAAGAGAGAGCTGGGGAAATTATTTTAAAAAAGAAAAGAAGCAGCTAATGATGATAAATTTCAAATCTAATTCAGGACTACCTCACCTTGAACAAAAGGACAAGTGCTGTTTATTGATTTCAGACTGGTATTCAGCACCATCATAATTTGCGGGTTAGTAACTCAGAATGCTTAGTCATGACAACAGCGTAGCAGTCGTGTCCTTGACTTTCTCACTTGCAGATCAGAGTCCGTTAGAGTGACATTCAACCAGTTTTTCAAAATTTCTGCATAATTCACTTGTCAGGATACAGTCGCTTAAAGTTTGATGTATTTCATTATAGAGAAACACACTTATTACCAGAAGTGATGGTGAGAACCAGGGATTACAATGTCCATGGCCATTTTATTTTCTATCACAAAAGGAACTGTGAACATACACAAGTTCTGTTTGTAATGTTGATAAAGCTAAATTAGTGCTTTTACCATGTTTTTGTTTTCCTTACGGTACCCAATACGCCCCTTTCTGCATGTGCCTCTCTGTCATGAATGGGCATAAAAAATGTGTTACACCATAATCCTCTATTGAAACTTCTGCAAATCAGTGTCTCAGGCATTCATAACCATTTTATAATTAAGCAATACCTTTCTCTGAGAAAGCTTTCAGAGGCATTATTTGCTTCAGATGTCTGGTTCCTCCCATATGAACAATTCTGACTCGATTAAGCTTCTTAATGTTTACATTTTAACCGTTTAAGTATTCCAGTCATATGAAAAAACGGTGGAATTCTCCTTCAAACTAAGAGACTGCACTTCCACCTCTCACTCTCTGACACATCGCTCTACACCATGTGTTGCACAGCATGACTACATCATCAAGCCATCATCAAGACAGATGAAACCTCTCCAGTTGTTGGCCTCATCACCCACGGCCTTATGAGGTGAAACTCCTCACAGCAGGACGCACGCATAACGACCTGCGCCTCAATGTTGACAAAATGATCAAAGATCTGTATCTGATTGTCGACTTAAAGAGAACAGTGGTGAGGACACTCCTCTAATTGTTAACTGGATTGGAAAGGAAAGAGCAGCAAGTTCATGTTCTGCACACAAAACACATAGGATGTTGTTTGCTCATCATGAGAAGCAGTTTCAGATTAAATGTAATCCTTTCAAAAGAATTACTTAACTCTATATGTACATTTATGACAAATTTATAATGACAATATACCAAAAACAAAAAATCATATACTTCAGAGTAATCCATACCCAGACTGATGTCTCTCTGCGTATTCTAGTGCAACTGCAGGCAATGTAAGTTTAATGCTTGACAATTATTCATTGTCAAATGTTTACTAAAGAAAAAAAACAACAACAACAACAAACCTTAAATACCTGTCTGCATCCAGAGGTCTAAAATCATGCAATTTCAGACAATGTAATACGTCACATCTGGTTTCAGCATCCTCTAGATCCTTCCTCCATCTTCTAAATATTCTGGTCATATGTTTTTTTCAGTAATAATTAATGCACAGACCTGTATTAATAATAATATTAATTTAAAAACCAAGGCCTTCTCAAAACAAGAAAACAAACAAAGAAGCAAAAAACAAAAGAAATGTAAGGTTTAGGATTTTTATAGTGATTATAGTCAATTGTTGTCTAGAAAACCCGCATCTTCAAGTCTGAAAGCATGCAAATTAGAATGTAAGACACTTAAATACTTATTAAGGCCTTTAGCTTGTCTGTATTCAGCTTCTTTTAGATCCTTCCCCAGCCTGGTATCACCAGCACGGCAGGATTAAGGAGACATGGGAACTGATTTCAGAATCTCTGACAATCCCTTCTGTCCAGTTTCATGCTGGTGCTAGAGCTAATGTTTCTAGCCTGCTGTCCAGACCATGAAGAGGTATTTTACTGATCTACAGTGATTGGCTTGGCATAATTATATGGGTTTTAATGTAAGACCCTCCACAGTTAAGTTTAAACTCATATCTGACCAAAAGTCCCTGTATGAGCAGTTTGAATTCAGTGAACTATCTCCCTCAGAAGCTGGATAGGGGAAGGTGCACAGTTGCCAGGTGCACAGTTTGAACTCAAGTAACCTGTAAGGTGCCCAGTTGAACTCTAAGTGAACTGTCAGGGCAAGAATAGAAGATGGCCAACTTATAAGCATAAAATGGCCGCAATGATGACCTAATGCGCAGGTGTCCGGACTGGATGCCAAGAAAGGGGGAGTTAAGCAGAATCAGATAAGGTGCATGTCCAGAGAGCCATTAGAAGGGGAGTTGCTCAAAGTAGTGATGAATCCAATTGGTCAAAAGGGAACTGGAGGTGTACGCTGAAATATGAATAAGAGGATGACATAATTTGTAGTTATTGGTTGAAAACAACCGGGAAGAATAAGCAAATCAGGTGAAGGAGACTCCCCATGGGATTTACGCAGCAATGACGATAAGAAGTTGGGCCTTCATTGGGCATAACGATCAGGTGGTACTAAGCAAATTATACAATGGAACACCCTATACTTTTTATTGGTAAAAGACTATATGGGATGGATTGCAATAATGCATATTGAATGAATATTGAAGATGTATAAAAACACATGCACAGAGGGAGAGAGCAGAGCGTGCGAGAGAAGACTGGAAGAAGCGCAGCTCTCACGGGCCTTCTGCTGTGACCTTGAATAAACCAGCAACATCGCATCTTTTTGACTCTATATGATTTCTTGGACTTAGGAGTTTGGGATTTTGAATAATTTTAAAGTTTGGGACTTAGCTTTAGTTTGGCTTTAGCTCAGCTTCGACCACTTGCTTCTACAACCAGAAGCACCATCATGGGCCACCTGCATGCACCTTTTGACTTCTCTTAAAGTGCCAAACCTCATCTGCACACAAGCCTTGACTGGATGTCATTTAAGGAGGACCATTATCCCTCTTTAAAGGATTATTTGTTCTGGTCAATCAGAACCTATCTGCTCTTTAATTAGGTGTACTTCATTCTTTTCCCTCATCATTCATATTATTGAATAGACATTCTCATTATTGAATAGATATTAGTTGTTTTGGTTGTGTATTCATTTTGATACTTAGTTTTGAAGAGAAGAGTCTTGGTTCTCAAAAAGGGAAAAGTTTAAACTTTTTGGGAGTTTTTCTATGCCATTGATGCAGAGTGTTGCTCAGCAGGGGCCTGGATCCAGATTTCTGTACCGCTGCTCAGTGATAACCCCAGCTGTAAAAAGCATGGTACAATTACAGTGAACTAAACTGACTTTTTTTTGGGCTCATAGGCAAATTGCTAGGAAAATGAGGTTGTCTACTAAGTGTGTAACAGTGTGGAAAATCGAATAAATTAATGTTCAAAATAATGTGTGAAACTTTCAACTGTATCACTATGGAGACCACTGTCAATGATCAAAACCAAACATCTGCTTGCATCCCATTTATTATTATTACCCCTTGTATTATTTATAGCTCAGGCACACTTTGTCATCAAGGACATACTACTGCTGATGTTTTGTAACATCAAAAACTGAATCAAAAATGGACTTCAGAAAATATGTGTATGGTTACTAACTTAGTAAGAAAAATAAACATGTAACAGACGACCAAAATAAAGGATGATCCTGGAAAACCCAGGAAAGGTGGGCAACAATTTCTGCAAGTTTACTGGAGAGCAAACAGATCTGCTGAACTGGCACAGTGTCCGAAATGGCACTATTGCTGACCACATGATGGTTAAACATCGGGTGGTAAAAACAACCCAGTTCATCACTAAACGTCAGTGACTCAAACATGGGACATTTAGGATGAGAGAGTATCTGCACACCCCACCAGTGGAGTGTTTATTCCTCTTGCCATCTGGCAGTCCAGTACCTGACTCAGTACCTACTGTTGAGCTGTCAAGCTGTTTGACACACACTCAGTGACCAGGGAACTGTAGCCTCATTATAACCTCTACTGTAAACCATTTGTACAGCATGCATACTTGCATAAACATACTGGACTACACTATGGTTATGTTAGGGTTCCACTGTGGAGCCATGTTTCCTAACTGGGTTCGCAAACTGGAACACAAGGCACTTTCTATGCCCCAGTTTTAACCGTACATATGGCCAACAAATCATGCATTTTATATAATCTTTAAAGTCATAATCTGGTTTTCTTAAAAGATTGCATCTAATATGCATGTATGTATCGGTGCAACAAGACATCATAAACTATTTGTCTACAACAAACTAGTTTATCTGCAGCGAAAAAGCACAAAACAAAACTGGCTATGCACATGCGCCTGCTTGCCATTGAAATGCATTTAAAATGAAAGTTGAGCAAAATGTCACGAAATTCATATCTAAAGAAACATGGTTTTCTTCCAGTTATTTAGCTGACACCCTTGTAGAAGACCATCAGATTGTCTTTAGATCATTTTGTCTTCAGATTCCAACTCTAGTGTCAGTGCATTTATTTATTTATCCATACAAATTATTTAAACACTACAATTTCATAAAGCCCCTCCATGAATCGCCACCTTAACATGGTGGGGGTTTTACGTGCCTCAGTGATCCTAGGAGCTATGTTGTCGGGGGCAATTGCCCCGGGAAGGGACTCCCAGGGCAAACAGGTCCTAGGGAAGAGGTCAGACAAAGAGCAATTCAGAAGACCATTATTGAAGAAATGTCAAGGTCCCCGTTACGTTTGCCCAGACTAGGGAAAACAGGGCTCCACTGTGGAGCCAGGCCTGGGGGAGGGGCTCGTGAGCGAGTGCCTGGTGGCTGGACCTTTGTCCGTGGGGCCCAGCCAGGCCTTGTCCAAAAGAGCAACATGGAACCATCCTCATGTGGGCCCACCACCTCCAGGAGGAGCCATAAGGGTCTGATGCATTGTGGATCGGGTGGTGGCCAAAGGCAGAGGCCCTGGCAGATTGATCCCTGGCTGATGAAACTGGCTTTTGGGACATCGAATGTCACCTCTCTGGTGGAAAAAAGAGCCTGAACTTGGGCGTGAGGTCAAGTGATACTGGCTAGATATAGTCGGGCTCACCTCAACGCTTAGCTTGGGCTCTGGAACCAATCTCCTTGAGAGAAGTTGGATGCTCTTCTTTTCTGGAGTTGCCATGGGTGAGCAGCGCCGGGCAGGGGTGGGACTGGTAGCCCACCAGCTCAGCTCGTTAACATTGGAGTTTACCCCAGTGAATGAGAGGATTGCTTCCCTGTGCCTTCAGGTAGGGAAAAGGAAAAACATGTTCGAGCACAAGTGCATCCATAAAAGCACATTGCATGAAATTGCACGTGGCCGCAGGTTGATGATCTATTTTGCAGTTGTATCACCTGATCTGTATCGCCATATGTCTTGGACACTTGGGTAAAGAGAGGGGCAGAACTGTCAACTGATCACCTGGTAGTGAGTTGGATCATGTGGCAGGGGAGAAAGCCGGACAGACCTGGCAGGCCCAAGTGTGTAGTGAGGGTTTGCTGGGAATGTCTGGCAGAGACCCCTGTTTGCCAGTTCTTTAACTCACACCTCCGGTAGAATGCTAGCCACACGCCAAGGGAGGAGGGGGACATTGAATATGAGTGGACCTTGTTCCGCTCCTCCATTGTGAAGGCAGCCGTGCAGAGCCGTGGCTGCAAGGTGGTCTGTGCCAGTCGTGGTGATAACCCCCAAACCTGATGGTGGACACTGGAGGTGAGGGGAGACATCAAGCTGAAGAAGGAGGCCTCCCGGACCTGGTTAGCCTGTACTGCCCTACAAAGCTAAAGTGCAGTAACTACAAATTTGGTCAAAATTGACTTTAGACTACAAATGGGGTTTAGGACATCTCCTTTGTCTTGTGAGAAAATATCCTGGTTCAAAGTTGTCCCGTTTCAGAGAAATGATGGTGTCAAAATTGCAGTAACTACAAAATCCATACTAATACTTTAAAATCATTTTTCTCAGTGTCAGCTTTGGCATGGTTACTGCACTTTGGCTTTGTAGGGCAGTGTAGGTCTCTGGAGGCAAACAACTGGTAATGGCAAGTCGAGTGGAAGGTGGCTCTGGCGGTCATTAAAGCAAAAACTCGGGTGTGGGAGGAGTTCGATGAGGCCATGGAAAATGACTTTCAGTCAGCCTCAGAAAGGTTTCTGGCGTATCAGGAGGGGAAAGTAGTGCCATGTTCTGACTGTTTACAGGAGGGACAGGGCGCTGTTGACCTCGACTGGGGACATCATCCGGCAGTGGAAGGAATATTTTGAGGATCTCCACAGTCCTGCCTCTGCGGTGTCCAAAAAGGACACATAGTCGGAAAAAGCTGGGGTGGACTTTCCCATCACAGGGACCGAGGTTGCTGAGGTGGTTAAACAGCTCCTTGGCGGCCTGGGCCCTGGGGTGGATGAGATTCGCCCTGAGAAGGCTCTGGATGTTGTTGGGCTATCTTGGTTGAAACGCCTGTTTTACATTGTGTGGAGGTCATGGACAGTGCCTTTGGACAGGCAAACTGGGGTGGTGGTCTCCTTGTTCAAAAAAGGGGACTGGAGAGTGTGTGGGGAATCACACTTTTCAGCCTCTCTGGGAAAGTCTAGAGAGTCCAGCCAATAGTCGAATCTCGGATTCAAGAGGAACAATGCAGTTTTCATGCAGGGCCCTATATTGAGGGCCATTAGGTCCCTGTATGAACGGAGCAGGAATCTGGTTCGCATTGCAATAAGTCAGACATGTTCCCGGTCACATGTGTGACTCAGCCAGGGCTGGCCTTGGTCTTTGGTCCTGTTCATAATATTTACGGACAGGATATCTAGGTGCAGCCAGCGAGCTGAAGGTGTCGGGTTGGGGGGCCTCAGGACGCATCACTGCTTTTTTGCGGATTATGTGGTTCTGTTGGCTTCATCAGTCGGGGACCTCCAACATGTACTGGGACAGTTTGCAGCCGAGTGTGAAGCAGCTGGGATGAGAATTAGCACCTCTAAGTCCAAGGCCTTAGAACTCAGCTGGAAACGGGTGGATCGCCCACCACAGGTCAAGGTGGGAGTTTCTGCCCCAAGTGGAGGAGTTCAAGTGTCTTGCTCACGAGTGAGGGTAGAGGGGATCAGGAGTTGGACAGATGGATTGGAGCGGTGTCTGTAGTTTTGCGGACGCTTAACCATTCTGTTGTGGTAAAAAAGAGTTGAGCCAAAAGGCAAAGCTCTAGATTTACTGGTCCATCTACGTCCCCATTCTCATCTAAGATCACGAGCTTTGGGTAGTGACCGAAAGAACAATATTGCGGTTACAAGCAGCCAAAATGATTTTTCTCTGCAGGGTTGCCGGGCTTTCCCTTAGAGATAAGGAGAGAAATGAGGACATTCGGGAGCGACTCAGAGTAGAGTCGCTGCTCCTCCACGACAAAAGGAGCCAGTTGAGGTGGTTCGGGCAGCTTATGAGGATGCCCCCTGGACTTCTCCCAGGGGGAGGTTTTCTGGGCATACCCCACTGGGAGGATGCCCAGGACAGACCCAGGACACACTGGAGGGACTATATTTCTTGTCTGATGGCTAAAGCTCCCTCTGATCAAGTAACTAGTCTTAATTTCATTGTGACTGGATAATTAGGGAACAATCAGTGACCAAGCAGTATTTAAATCACCCATTTTTATTGGTTTACACTAAAAACACGTCATGTCCATTCCAGTGGACACAGGGTCTGAAGTTAATATATTTAATTACATTTAATACATTTACTTTATTTATTTTACCCCACCATACAAGGCTGTAATTTTCAAATGTCCTTAAAGAAGAAGGAATTCTGTTCCATAGCACAGGATCTAGATTATACTTTACCTCCTGGAATTTGGAACTATTCAAAAAATACAATCAAACTGCTGATTTAACCCTCATGATATGCTCAAATTTTCTAACACTCTTTTTGCTTGGGGTCAACTTGCCCCCAGTAATTTAAACCCAAGTTTATGTTAAGTACTTTGTGTCTTTAGTGACTACCTAAAAAGTGCTTTTAATAAAACCTACACATAATAAACCCTTAGGCGCAGGAAATATCTGGTGGAAAATATGTTTTCCCTCCTCCATATCCTGTCAACTATCAGTAGTTCTCTCATGCAGTTTGTCCCCATTAAATTAGGGAAAGTCATTTAAAATAATGTAGACTGTCTTCATTATTGTGGTCTGATCAAATAATAAGAATAAATAATCTGCTACTGCTTCATGGACTGTGAACTAAAACATTTGTAAAGAGGTGATGTCCTGTTTCTAATTTAGAGTCACACGGCTACTTAATCTCAAACAGTCATCACAGTCAAGTCCTCAAGTCTTTGAATTAAATTGTTCAAGCTTTTTGCCGTTTTGCAACAAAAAATAAGCCAATCTGCAGTCCTGTAATAAATGTATTATGGAGTACAACAGTTACTACTAGAAAGAAGTCAAGTTGACAAGAAAGAAGTCAAGTTGATAAATATTTAATTACAGTCACCGTCCTGCTTGTTAGGAGGTGATGTGCTGCTTCTAATTACAGCCACACGACTACTAAAGGTCAAACAGCCCACACAGTCAAGTCTTAACGTTGCATGAGTCTTCGAATTAAAAAATTTAAAACTTTTGCCGTTTCTAACGAAATTCTCAAATAAAAATAAGCCAACTAAAATCTGTAGCCAGGGGCGGACTGGCAGTCCGGTGCACAGCCGTTGGCCTGTCTTTCTCGGCTGAGATGCATACCTCTGTTTTTTAGTCCCAGTCCGCCCCTGTCTTTATTCAAATTTTTTGCATTAAAATACATACACTTTACTATGTAGTTGGACCCCCTTTTACAGCTATAATAGCTTCCACTCTTGGAAGGCTTTCCACAAGATTTTGTAGTGTTTCTGTGAGTATTTGTGTCCATTCATTCTGTAGAGCATTTATGAGGTCAGGCACTGATGTTGGACAATAAGGCCTGGCTCGCAATCTCCTTTCCAGTTCATCCCAAAGGTGTTGGATGGGGCCAGTCAAATTCTTCTACATCGAACTCATGTCTTTATGGACCTTACTTTGTGCACTGGGGCACAGTCATGCTGATCATCCTAAACTGTGTCCATACAATTGGAAGCATGTCGTTGTCCAAAATGTCTTGGTCTGCTGAGGCATTAAGATTCCCCTCACTGGAAGCAAGGGGACTAGCCCAAACCTTGAAAAACCGTCTCAATACTTACTCACTATCTATCCATCCATCCATCCATCCATCCAGTCATTCATCCATCTATCTATCTATCTGAAAGCAATGGGGCCTCGTCCAAACCCTGAAAAACGGACGTGTCCCAATACTTTTTACCACTTTTGTTCGTGTATTTTATTGTCCAGCGGAGCGTCAGTGTGCGTGTCTCCGCTCACGTGACTTGTGCGTGTTGACGCAGGCTCTGCAGTCGCCCCTGTTAAAATGTCTTTGATCTGAAGAATGAGCAGAAAAAAAGCACATTTAGGAACCAAATATCCAAAAAACCCTCAATGAATTTGCAAAGGTAAATTCCAATGCATATTTTATTTCAACAGTGTATCTGTTTTTTGTTCGCACGCAGTCAGAATGTTAGAGCTACCAATTTTAAGACAAAACTAGCCTGTCATGTATATAATATAATATATATATATATATAAATATTTGCCAAATTACTTTTTATTCCCCTCGTAAAGGACTGGCTAGATAAAAACACAGCAGGGCTGAAATCAGCTGGGACAGTCCTGGGAGACTAGCATCCAGACTATATATATGGCTAACTCTGAACAACATTTACGCTTTCCAGCATGAAGCTGATCGCTTTTTAAACGGTTATATGTGTGTAAAAGCTCGACTTTTTGCAGACAAGAGGTCTCCTAAAGCAGCACTTTGGAAGAGTGACTTATCTCGTTAGCCTCTGTTCGAAGGGTAGCAGGCTAGCTGGCTAGCTGGCTACTTCAATGGCTAGCAGGCTAAGGCTGACCAAAAACTGGGTCAGAGGCTTTTGTTCACTTCTTTTGATCCAGAAGACCTGAAAAACAGACTCAGAACGACACAAAGAAGCTACAAGGTTTGGGTTTGATTGCAGTATTTGTAAGTTAAGCCAAAAAAGCTCATTATCACTGCTAAAGGTGCAATAGAAGCTACTATAGCCAGCTACGAGCCAAGGCTAACAATTTTCTTTAGCTCAGGAGCTAACTCTGTGTGTTGAGAAGCGTAAATGTTACGTTGGAAACCTTTTTTTTTGGCGAAAATGAATCATTATCATGTATACTGTCTATAGACAGTCTCATAGATTGGTGTGTAAGCTTCCAAATATAGTGTAAAAGGATTTTCTTTGAGTCCAATAGCAGAGTACCAGTTGGTACAATCGTTATTGGACATTTTTTGGAAATTATATATATATGATGATTGAAATTCATTGATCCTATAGTTAGTTGTATGCTACCTGGCTGTTTGAGTTTTTGTAATATATTCAGAGTGAAAAAATTATGATGACATTTGATGGTAGCTGTATTCTGTGTTTCATGTACAGCTCAGCTCTCTTAGACTCAAAAACAATTTTCCGCCTTTCCTTAAATATTTGTTCATTTAATGTCCCACAGGTTAAGAGTGGATTTGTGTCTTGAGAAAGACCCAGACATATCACCCTGAAGATGAGTAAGAAACCCCCAAATCGGCCTGGGATCACGTTTGAAGTTGGAGCCAGAGTGGAAGCTCAAGACTATCTCCAAAAATGGTAACTTATATTTTTTCCACCCAGCACAACTTCCAAAATTGTATTACACAGGAGGTTTCTTTTTATTACACATTAAATGTTGTGTGTATCAACAGGTATCCTTCACGTATTGAGAAGATTGATTATGATGAAGGGAAGATGCTCATACATTTTGACCGCTGGAGCCATCGATATGATGAATGGATTTTATGGGACAGCAACAGACTACGTCCTCTAGAGAGACCCACACTCCGTAAAGAGGGACTCAAGGAAGGGGAAGAAGTGTCTGTATGTCTTTTTGCAGGTGTACATAAACAGCTTGTACCAGACGCTAGTTTCCATAGACTGAAATATTAAGGACAGGCTTTAGATTATACAAAAAGCAGAGAACATTTCCTTCTTTCTTCTAAGTATTTGGGTTCCTGCCTGATGAAGGATGTTCTGGTGAAAACATGTACATTATGTAGATGAGAAGATTTGTTCATTAATCTCATTAACCAGTTGTTAATGAGATTGTTAATTGAAATATTGTTTTCTTGCGAACATTTCTGCCAGGAGAGACTCGGTGAGATGAGAGCATCTCGCCTGCGTGAGCTTCCTGGATGTACAGAGAGCACAGAGGACCAAACAGACTTGCTACAGCAGAGACAAGTACATGCATCACCCGCCGATATGCCCTGATCTGGCTCTCTATTAACTGCTTGTCTCATCATTGTTTGGGTTTTTTCGTCTATCAACAACTGCAAAAAAATCTTTAGGTTTATCTTAGCAGTCACCTATTTCTAAAAAACATGCCCTCTAAAGATCGCTACAGGTCATAATTTTAGAAGTAATTATTGAGTGTGAGGGTTTACACCTCACATGTTCCATTAAGTAAGGCAGCACAGATAATCAGAGTGCTCTGTTCTAGAAAATGTTGAATACCAGCATGATAGTAGGAAGAAGTATTTGAAAAACGTGAGGATTTCTTGAAATGAGATTTAAGTATACCTCATGCAGTATCTAATCAGGCAGCGTGGTTCTAAGCTTTAGTACTGTAGTCTACATGATAGGATGTTTTGATGTAGTCTGCGGTTTTCTGTTTTTATGTTCACAGCATTTCATTTCTCCTAAACATTGAGATGTTTCTTACTTTTTAAAAATTAGTTAAGCTGTGTCATGCATTAATAATGCTTGCACTAAGTAGTGAAAATATTCTTCTTTGACAGGGAAAGCTTGTTTTAACTTGAGTGATCTCATATGTGTGCTTGAATTGTAGGAACTAAAGGATGGCGAGGAAGTTCTTGCACGTTGGACAGATTGTCGTTACTACCCTGCCAAAATTGAAAGTGTCAACAAAGAGGGCAAGCGTCATTTCATACCTCAAAATTGGTTCATTAAATATGGCAAATAAATGTCTCTTTTAATGGTGTTTTAAACTAAGATCATCTGTTTATTTGCAGGAACCTACACGGTCCAGTTTTATGACGGGGTTGTTCGCTGTGTGAAAAGAATTCATATCAAATCCATGCCAGAGGACGCCAAAGGACAAGTAAATTTACAACCCTAATGAGTTTCTTTATTTCATTTTTTTTAATGCATTGCAGTATTCATCATACCATGTGTGGTTAAATGCACCTAGTGAATATATGTAGTACTTTTGATAATACACTTGGTCTAAGCTCATTAGTATTAACTCGTCCACATTTTCAGAAGGTACAATGCATCCGATTCTTAATTAATTTTGTGGTGGCTCTGTGTACTTATCCAGGCACCATGCATCCTGTTCAGTGTTTTTGTTTTGTTTTGTTTGGTTTTTTCCCTATTCTTAAATACAAAAAAAAAATTGTAATCCAAGAATTCTGCTATTCTGGGACAGCAATGTTTTTAATGAATGCTTCCTCACCTTTTGAGCTGTCCTATTGTTAATCCAACTTTGATTATTCTTTTGTCATTGATTTCTTAGTTATTGTCTGAATTATAGGGGAGTATACTTCCTCCACAGTGCATGGCTACATGACTTAAATGACTACTTATATTTTATTTATGTCTAAGGGGCATCTAAACCTACATACCTTTTTTATTTTTGTAGCAACTGTTGATCGTTAGCCATGACCAGCAACCTGTTCTGTGTGTTGAAGCAGGATTGGATTGCCCTCGTGAAGGCAGCCTCAGCTGCTTCCAAGAGTAAAGGAGTGTGTAAGCCTCGCACCAGTGCTAGCAGCAACAGAGACAGAGAGGACAGAACAGAGCTCAAGTTTGATGACCTTGAAGATGAGGAGGAGGATGATGCAGACTCTGATCGACTCGGTAGTAATGGAGTTTTGTTGTCTGATCACTGTTTTTCTCACTGGGTTTACATATTTATGGATTGAGCCTTTATATGTGCAGAGCTTTTTGTACATGTGTTAAAATATTGCTGTACTAGTACTCATGGATGGTGTTGGCTAATGTTGCCTTTAGCTGGTGATTTGAAGTTTTTTTTATATAATGTGTAATGTTATCATTTATAGGTGGGAGTGGGATCTGCAAAAAATGTCAGATTTCTTCCAATTTTAGAGGATTAAGCCATCATAGGATCTTCCACCTAATCATGCGTCTGTCCCCTTGCCCTATTAAGCCTCTTCTGACGAGGAAGATTGTAAGCCGTCCCCTGAGGAGCTTGAGATGGCAAAAAGAAAAAGAAGCAGACAAGGTGGTTTTTGTAATGTGAAAAGAGCTCGCCTCAACAAAGGTGCAGGTAAATATTCACAGTGATACTGCCAATAATACATTTGTTTTTTTTACCTCATCCAGCTAAATTACACTTCAGGTGGGTCTGAGGTCTCACAAACAATTGCTTTTTTTTGTATGCTTTGTTTTATTTCAATGACCTAGGATGTCCTAAAAATGAAAGTGACTTCAAAGAAGACCTGCCCATGTCTTCACAACAGGTGTGGCTTGATCTCTTACATTACATACATTTCAGGTTTTTTATTTATTAATTTTTTTAATTAATTATTAAAATTGAGAGCAGTGATTGGGCTGCATTTTAGCATGCCTTTGAATGAGTTACTCTATATTGTTTTATTTAATTGTATGGCAGATTTCATCACAGAGAGGTCCAGCCGTCAGTGCTAGCCCAGAGGAAGAGGGACCACAGTCTGTCATTGCCCAAAGGCACCTTGCACCTCTCTCCAACACTTCCCCAGGCACTTCTCGGTCCAGAAGATTAAAACACGATTCAGGAGAGTCCACCATCAGCAGCACAAGCACAGCAGCCGAGCCCAACCCCTCACCCTGCTCCATTCACACACTCCCAGATACACACACGGGTAGGTTTTTTTTTTTTTTTTTTACTTATTAAAGCCATTGTTATACAACCACAAACCATAACTTTACTGAGTTGCAGCCAAGAAATAAAGTGGCCTGTTCTCACATTTATTTTCCTTATAAGCATGAACACCAGAGAACGTGTCACTCATTATCTTGTGAGCTGCTGACGTAAAATATTAAACATGTATTGCAGCTGTAAAAACTTCATGGTAGAATTAAAATAACATGTCTTCGACAAAAGTTCATGACATTTATAATTTAGTGAATACAGCTTAGCAGCAGGAAACCATTGCAGAACAGGGCTTGGTTAAGAGTTGTTCAGCATAACATTACAAGTACATCCACACAAGGCACTGACTAGGTTGTTGAAATGGAGTTGCATCTATCTAAAATATGCAGTTAGACATATGTGAAATATGATGAAAGTGTTCCTCGCAGAAAAGTATGTCACTAGTCTTTTAGTAAATTACTTTTTTTGCTGTTTGTTTATTACATGTGTGTGGGCAGTTTATGACCAATTTAGGTGCGTGTATGCTTTGTAAATTGTAATAGTGAGTGAGTAAAACAAAATGCTTAAATAATGAGTGTATGAAGTTTTAAACAAGTGTGTGCTAGGGGTGCAGTTGTACACAAATGCCAATATTGATTTTCCTTTTATTCATTTAAACAGATTTCAGTTGTAAGAACATAATCACAGCACCTGGTAAAAGAATAATTAGAACAATCATTTTGTTGATAGACCATTAAATGTAAATACACACGAAATATAAAGGGCTTTGGGTGGAGCTCAGGGGAGTTGCTCCTGTAATGATTGTCTCTTCACAGGGTATAATGGAAAGAATAGTAGAAACCATTTGTCAGTGTTTCTCACATAAATTTAATTGTATTTTATTCACAGGCAGCATTGTTTTCCCATAACCCCTTTATTATGTTATTACTATGTACTGTGCGTGTATATAAATAAATACAAATGTGTGTGTGGTCTAGCCCCTTCAAGCTCTCCTCAGAGGCGGAGAAGATCTCAGCGCCTAGCGACAACCTTTGACCCGACCAGCCCCCATTCTCCACTTACCCGGGAGTCCAACCAGACAGACAGCTCTCAGAGAGCAGGTAGGAGACCTAGCATCATGGTAAATAAAAGCAGTACATCTAGACTGCAGATTCTGCTAGTGAAGATTTATCTTCCTGTGCAGTTCAGTTCCATCCATGATTTATGCTCTGCTTTCATATTCATGTTTGCCTCTGAGGAGCCTGATGAAGAACTGGATATGGGGTGTGTTCCGGGGTTAACACAGTAGTGTTATGTCATGTGATTGACATGAATTTTGAACTGAAACTAATAATTATTTTGATAATTAATTATCTATCCAATAGCAGGTCTGTCAGATCTATTGACTTTTTTTCCAGTATTTGACTAATCTAGCGATCGTGTTTGTTTCAGTGATGGAAGAAATAAATATTGGAGCAAGAAACCTGAATTAAGTTATAATTAACAAAATGAGTCATCTGAAATAGTTTTTTTTTTCCTTACATTATGTATTTGTTTCTATATTTCATTGCTGTTTAGTATTACTGTATCAAAAGTCTAATGTGGCTATTTTAAGTAAAAATGTTGCTTTTTAATTGGTCATTTTTAATTGGTCAATGTGTTTTTCAGGGCTTTTGTTTGATCTATGTATCTGTTTATTTATATGTTTTAAAGGGGTTATGTTTTTAAAGGCCTGGGTGCTTTCTTATACTTCATTGGCTCAAATTTTCTGCATTATACATTGCTATGTTTATGTCTGCAATTAAAAACTAACAGCTTTGTGATTTTAAGACAAAATTTTGCAGATTTCAAGTGTTAACACATGCAACTTCACAATCTCAAAAGCATTCTAAACCAGACTTGGAATAGTCTGGTGTACTATATTTATCCTCTCTGGAGCAACTGGATGGTTAGTCTGGAGCTTTGCCACTTTATTATTGAGCTGAATCCTCAGTATGGCTTTTCTTTTACTACAATATATTTACACCGTATCACTGAAATGGTCTTCCGCCTATTCAGATTTCCAGTCATTGTGGTTTTGTAGGTGTCAAATGTATTTTTTTACGATTCAGTGGAACGAGAGAAGCCATATTACCCCCATATGTGTTTAAACATAACGGTCCTGTTAACGTTCAAGTAAATGACATGTCATTTAATTTTTTTGTGGTCATTTTTGCTGGCTAACAGTTGCAGGCCTGCATGAATGCACTCGTTCTATTTAAAGAGCATGTCATAAATATCCCGCTTACACCAAGTGGGTTGATGACACGAGACAACAAACTGCTCCTTGAACCTTAACATTTGACCTGCTTGAGTTATAGGTAGGTAGCGCAATACTGAGGTACAGGATGATTATGAGGGACTTAAAGAAAAATTTACTGTTTACCAAGGATTTGCCAACAACCCACCTCTTGGTGATTATTGGCTAGTTTTACAGAAGCAGTGGTTCTCCACATCTGCTTTTTATCTGTAAGGTAGATAAACAATGTTGGTGTAATATTTCCAGATGAATCCTTAAGGAACCTCAGTAATCAAGATTTCTGTGGTTGTTTTTTTTTTTCTTTATCAGATGGAGATAGTAACTGTGTGATAAAGACTGAACCCTCTTTAAAGCCAGTCACACCTTCTACGATACATACTTCCTCAATTCCTCCCCCTGGAACTGCTCAGTATCCAGCCTCCGAAAAGGATAGAATGACTGATGTGTTACTAATCAATCATACAACAGGGGCAGAGAAATCATTGCCTGTTATAACAGGTAGGCCTGTGTTGGTAACACAGAACAATAGCAGTCATTTTTAAGGTGATAACTGTCAGTTATTTAATGATTTTCATTTAATCGAGCTAAATATAACAAATATTGTGTGAGTCTTTTCATACTTGTTAGTTTCAATAAATTATATTGTTGCTACAAATGTAGTGCAGTTTACAGTTGTGCTTTTGCATTGTTTTCTTTCTCTCTTGCTTTGCTTTTTCTGTCTAGCTACAGGTCTGAAAACTGCCTCCAGGAACCCTAAAGCCAACAAACACACCAGGGAACCCCGTACGTACCTGTCTTGTTGTTAATATACAGATAACACAGTGTTATGTTTTAGCCAGAATATATCATGCTAAAGTATATGGTTTAAAAAGTGAAATTTAAAGACAACATTGGAGAAGAACTTTAATTAACATTTTTAATTTATTTATTATTACATATAATTATAATAGTTAGAGCTTTAATCATGTGCCATCTGCGTGTTTCTTTGACAGTCATAAATATCAAACGATCTGATGACCCTGCATCTTCCAGTGAGCCTCTGGTTGACCTGGACCACAATAAGTTCAAGTGTCAAATTCCTGGCTGTTCTAAAGCCTTTCGGAAAGCCAAGCTGCTGGACTACCACCTGAAGTATTACCACAGTGCCGATAAGGAGCTGGAGAGTGAAGTGTGTTCGCCTGAGAGAGGGGGTCGCAGCAGGGCCACATCTGCCTCTGTACCCACCAGCACCCTACTGGATATACCAGACAGCAGAAGGCGCAGAACAGTCTCAACTTCCTCCTGTATGTGCACTTATGTTGAAAGTGGATTTGCTTGAGATGAGCTGTTGGTTTAAGAAGCTGGATATTTGTGTATATGCGCCCATGTACATTTGTCATATTTGTTCAGTGTTAATATTTGTTCATGGTGTAAACCTTGTTAGTTTATCTGTTTTGTTTATATTTGCATTCTCAAATGTCGAATGGTTGGTTGTGATAAAATGTAACTTTTTTTTTTTTAGCTTTTGTACAAACCCAGCACCGCTTGACATCAAAGCTGTGCTAACTTAATAAATGTAACATTCCTTCCTTCCTTTACAGCTGTGTCTCCACAAGGCCATATGCTACAGCTGGACTGTGCTGGTTCTTGCCCAAAGCCAACCAAGTTCTGTAAAAAGAAGCGATCCTCTGCCTCCGTCAGCTCGGACAGCACTGAAGTCTCACTGCCTCCTTCCAAAGAGAAAACTTTTGAGAGCTTCCATGACAAAATCCCCAAGAAGATCGTTGATAAAGACAAACATCTAGAGACAGGTACTTGATTCATAAGCATCAAGCTTAGAAAGTTTGAAATTGCTTCAAAGCCTGTTTTCAGACCTGTATAATCTGTAGCTTACTGTTCAGCGACCTATAACTTCTCTTATTTAACTATTGTGTATGTGTTTTGTTTGTCTGTCATAATTTGTTAGCTGGTAACTACCAACTAAAGACTAAGTATTGTACTTCCATTGTTTGTAAATGTGTAAATCGTTTATTTTTCAGGACTATTTATGAAGACTGAGAGGAAATTCAAAATTGAAGATAAATGCCAGCTCATTGGTAATTTTGGTTTTGGGGACTGCCTTTGTTTGCTTATATTTTTAAATAGCTTAGCTTGTCATGCTGACAAATGCTTCATTCATTTTCCTTTTTCAGGGAAAAAGAGGGATAAAGAACGGAGAGACAGAAAGGAGAAGGACCCTTTCAAAATCAAACAGAAGAAAAAGAAAAAGAAGAAGAAGAAATCCAAACTACACTGTAAGATTTTTATTTTGTGTAAGATTCATCCCAGGCAACATGTTTTGTCTTTTCAATATTTAAAAAATGCCACTTGTAGTGAGTGGGTTTTGAGTACATATTTTCCATTTCATATTCCATATTTTCCTATTGATTGTTCTGCTGTACCCAGTGTTATCAGCCATCTTTTAAGAAGTCTTGGCATGTACACACCAGGGTTTCTCATGTTTTGGTCATCAGTGGGGAAATAATTGTTACTATGGTCTGATAGGAGGTGCTATGAGGTGTGCACTGCACGAGAGTTTTTGTTGTGCTTCACTTAGTTTTAGACTCTCTCACTCATTTACAAAGATGTAGCATTCTAAAATCACCACACATTTCAGATTCCCTTTCCCTGCTACATACTTGCAACACGCCATGATTTTGTAGCTAATAAGTCTGACGACAGGTTATAAGAGACAAATGTGGGATTTTTTGACAACTAATCAAGGAGAAACTAACAACTTTAACAGCATAATTTCAGAAAAAGTGTGGAATAGGAAACAAGACAGAACAAAAGAAAAATTGAATTAATAACAGGATGGTAGTAGCCTTGTGTGTAAAACAAAGCCTGTGAACCGGATGACCACAAAGTTCGAACCCCCACTTTCTACCATTGTGTCCTTAAGCGAGACACTTATTTTGTGTAATATTTGCTTTGGGTTGTCTTTAGTAGAAGAACTTTCTTCTGAACTATTCTCCTGGGAATACACTTCCCACAGTGCAAACTAATGGACTTAATTAACTGTGAAACTCACAATTCACACCTATTAATCATTTTTGCCTGAAGGAGTTAAAGCACATAAGCAATTGACTGACCTGTGTTCTATGTTGTCCTGATCGGTTAGGATCACATACAAGTGTTCTTTAGAAAGCCCACTTATTAAGGAAGACCCCCTACAGTAAAAATATAATACAAAACAGTCTCAATTATCTCCCAGTTGTCTGTTTTCCAAATAATTTCTCAATGTTTCAGCTTGAGTGAAAGGATAAAAAAAAAAAAAGATCTGTTTTGCTTCAGAGCCCTGATTTTTCATTCTTGTGCTCCACCAGGCTACTCGGACATGGAAGAGGTCGCCGTGTCTTACTTGGAGAGATCATCGTATCCTCTTCATCGCTCTTCTTCCAACTCTTTCACCAAACACTCACCCTTCCAGTATCCCCGTGCCATACTATCAGTTGATCTCACTGGGGAAAGTGAGTATTATTTTGCTCTAAGGGAAACTGTTCCTGAACAGATATTCATAAGATCTCTTGGTCCAATATAGCTGTATTTAACCCATACCCTCATTTATCTTGGAGGTATTATTTTTCTGCTAAAATTTAAGTAAACACTTGGACTGGATTTAAATCAGTTGAAATGTTGAAATTTTGCTTCAGTGACCACTAATCTCTTGCCAGACCTGTCAGACATAGACTTCTTGGAGGACTCTACCACAGAGTCGCTGTTATTCAGTGGGGATGAGTACAACCAAGATCTGGATTCTCTCACCATGGAAGACTTCCAGGATGAGGAGGAAGAGTCAACTAATGAGATTGTCCGCTGCATCTGTGAGATGGATGAAGAGAATGGCTTCATGATTCAGGTAGATAACCTGTGTATTAAGTCATCAAATATATACAGTGGCAAAACTGATTCTCTTTAAGAGACACATGAACGTTTAAATTCTCAATTCAGTGTCTTTGTCCTGTGGTTTAAATGTAGAATTCCAACTTTAGGATGTTTAGGTACATATTTCAGGTGAAACATGTAGGAATCCAGGTGGCCATGACCTAACGGGGGAAATGATCATGCTTAGTACATGGTTGCAGATTCTTTGGGATCAATGACTGCCTGAAGCCTGCGGACCTGTGACCTTTATCCATAAGCAGATTCCTGACACTTTACCCAGAGATGCAGCTGACTTCATTTGTTACCTGGGGTTTTGGAAGTTTATTATTTTTCTTCAGTTGGTAAAATTCATGCCCATTGGAGGTTAGGTTTGACGTTTCATTTGGTCAGTCAAGAACATTTGTTGGCCCTGAAAACATTCAAAATATCCAACAGTATATTTGTGGTTGATGTCCTGTGCTAAGAGAGTGCTGAGTTTTGATTGGGTGTTATAATTAATTTTGCTGTTGCTCTAAGCATTTACATTGTGAGTAGAGCAAATGATTTTCACAAAGGATGTTTTTATTAAAGACTAAAATCTCTAGATGCCAGTGATACAGTAGAATCATGTTGGCTCTGTTCATGAGAACAAAGCAGTTAAAACTGGGCAGTTGTGGTCCTCTAAAATGTCTTTGTATAAAAATAGCTAAGTTTAAATATCTAAAGGGCTAAGTTTAACAATAATGAGAAGTGACATTACAGAAGTGTTGTGTAAATTTGATTACGTTTAGAAATCTTGTCCTACGGGGCTTCCCAGCACAGTTTAGGAATTTTGCCCTTGTGCAAAGTTCGGTTCCATTTTTAATTTAAGTTCAGGAAGCAAGCATCTGAGCCTGGTCTGTTAAATTTCCAGATGTCAATCTCATATATATATATATATATATATATATACACACACACATACACACACACCAAATTTCAGGAGTAAAATGTATGCATTTGAATAGTGTCATTATTATTGTCTCTGTGATTATATTTCTCCTTCAGTGTGAAGAGTGTATGTGCTGGCAGCACAGTGTGTGTATGGGGTTACTTGAGGACAGCATTCCTGACCAGTATATCTGTTATATCTGCAGAGACCCACCAGGTATTAAGCCCACACAAATTACTCTTTTCAGTGCTTAGATCTCAAACCAAAGACATTTTACCTTAGTTGCTTTTTGTAAACTTCTACTAGGTGTCTGAAAACTTGATAATTCCACTAAAATTAATTCGTGAACTATTTCATTTATGTACCAGGACAGAGATGGAGTGCCAAATATCGTCATGATAAAGACTGGCTTTATAAGGGCCATATGTATGGCTTATCTTTCCTGACGGAAAACTACTCGCATCAAAATGCCAAGAAGATTGTCTCTACCCATCAGTTGTTGGCTGATGTTTACAGTGTTAAAAAGGTGCTTCATGGCCTACAGCTCAAGATGGACATTTTACAGTAAGAGCTTTTCTGATTGAGAGTGTGTGCGCGTGTGTGTGAGAGAGAGAAGGAGAAATAATTGAGAAATAATAAACAGCAGCTATGATTTAAAGTGTATCTACTAAACCATAGTAAAACACACTGTTTACTAGTACATGCTTAAGAAGCTGGTAGGATTTAAAAAATGCTTCTTTCTCCCAAGGAACAAACACAATCCCAGTTTGCATTTGTGGGCACGTTCCTGGGTGAACTCAGACGAAGACCAGCCAATGGGTGGAGTTCCGGACTGTATCCTGTTTCAGGAGCACTTCAACCAGAATTCAAACCCTGACACCTACATCACCAGCGAGCACAGCTACCAGAAGCCTTCTAGTGTGGGCCACCAACATGTACATGAGCAGGGGTCCCAGACCGCCCCTCAGATGCTGTTGTTTGTACCAAAGGAGGAGGAGGTAACTTAGCTGGGAAATTAGCTGTTATTAAAAGTCCACATTCATTATTTTGTGAAGTCTGAAGATTGTGTGTGTGTGTTTTTCTACAGATGAGTAGTGCTATCTCATTGTCTAGCTGTGTGAAAGAGAGCGGCTCCGGGCAGGTGGAGCAGGCCAGAAACTGTCTGCAGTGGCAGATGAACCTGCTCACACACATAGAGGATGTTCAGAACCAGCTGGCTGGACGGATGGATCTCATTGAGAAAGAATTGGATGGTGAATTTTCAGATATTCTTTTGATTAGCTGTGTTTGCTAAATATGGGCATTCGGCGCATGACAGATAAATGTAGTTAAGTATTTTGTAGCAAAATAATAAATTAAACTGTTCTTTAGTTTAAAAGAATATTATCACCTGACACAAGACCGTGTATTGAAAGCTGACTTTTTTTTTTGTTGTTTCCTTTCCTTTTCCCGTTCTGGGTTCAGTATTGGAGAGTTGGTTAGATTTCACTGGAGAGTTGGAGCCTCCAGACCCTCTGGCCAGACTGCCTCAGCTCAAGTGCCGAATCAAACAGCTGCTGACAGACTTGGGGAAAGTACAACAGATGAGCACACTATGCTCTGTGTAAACGTGGTCAAAGAAGTGAAGCAAACACGTAAGGGCTGTGTGTGTGTTTCTCATTTCCTTTTGGACACAACAGCGCATACATGTGGAGCACATGCTGTACTGTTGAAGAGATGATCCAAGGCATGTTTGCCTTCACTGAGCAGTAGCAGTTACACATGGCGAGAAAGCTCCGTGAACTTCTGAACCACGAGTACCTTAAAAGTGCTTTTTTGTTACAACAAAGCATGAAGTAGATCATACAGTGACTCCACTTGCACTGTTTGCGATTAGCGGAATCTAAACAACTATATGTTAGCATTAGGTGGTGTTCCTGTTCTCATCCCTTGTTGTTAGAAAAATCTATGGTTAAATACACGGTGTAGCACACAGAAAATGTGCTGCAACAAAACACGATTCTGCAGCAAACATTTTATCTCAAGGAAGATACTGCGTGATTGTCAGCGGAATGCTATTGGAAGGCAGATTTTTCACCTGTCCACTCCATAAATTAAAAAAAAAAAAAAATGAAAAAGAAAAAAAGTTCTTTATGTTCTGATTTGGACCTTATTAATATTTTATTAAAATGACATCTGATGGACACTTACTGAAATTTCTGCATTCCTTTACAGAAACAATAATACAGAATTACTTGTGAATTAATGTGCATTTCAGTAAAAGAGCCCAGTGCGCAGACAGATTTGAGGTGGAGTCTTAGGGCCAGATTATTTCTGATTGAAAATCAATCAAAAGTTTAAGAACTGGCATAGTACACGTCCAGGAAATCAATATATAATTTCTGATTACATTTAGATATAAAATCGATAGCAAGTGGCTAGTCTCCACCAATAAATCTGTCGTCTGGGTGTAGGCTTAACCTCTGTACTGGTTGCAAAGGCCCTTGCCTGGGAGTTGACTCAGTACATTTGGATGATGCCCAAATATTTTTCAAGTAAAGGGCATCTGTAATTAACACTGTCAGACTGACCGACCTCTGATGTTCTACAGATCAAGCCATTTTCACAATGAATTTCTGCAACAAACCCAGGCAGCTGGTCCAGGATAGGTGACGACTCGTCGTCTAATCCATTACAGTCGCATTCACTTCTATGTGTCAGTATATGTTGAGTGTCCCCAGTGCAGCAAGCTAGTTTGAAGCTGGATGTAAATGCATTTTTCAAACAGGTTGGTGCATTTTTTTTTTTTTTTTTTTGCGGGGTGGGGAAGGGTGATAAATGTATATACTGTTTGTATGTACTGTATAGAAGAAAGAAAACTAAAGTATAGTAGGCCAACATATACTTGAAATGTCTGTTTATTCAACATTTCTATTAAGCTGTATAAAAGTGTTTAGAACTGAAGTTGATTTTGATGAGATACCAGCTGTACATTAAAGAGTTTATTTAAAAACCTGATGCAATTAACTTTATGTACTTCAATAAAGGATATTCTGAGTATTTTCTTTAAAGCCTTCATCATTGCACATTCTAAGTGGGTGGTTCCTAAAACATGTTCTGAATTTCACCTCGGTCAAAACGAACACCACAAGTTTGTTTACCATCATATCACCGAAAAAGTATATTAAAAAAAGTAATGATCTCTTAAAGTGAGTAATAGGAGTCAGGGGTTTGTCAGCGTCAGTGGCGGTTGCTCTAAGACTACAAGGAAAGCTCCGCTTCCTCTAATATGTCAGAAAATAGATGCTCAAATATGTCGTATTTATATTGCTTTTAGATCGAGTTCAACTTCATGACTAGCTCGTTCAGAATCAGGTATT
>JBBIGA010000007.1:9380801-9409767 GCA_037576975.1 Alestes dentex
AGGGAAAAATAACAGGTCTTTTCAGCTCTCCCAGTATGACCAGGTGAACTAGCTGACTGGAGTGTTAAGTCTGGGCAAGGTCGCTGAATATGCAATCAATGAAGGTCTTCACATTCAGTTGGCAAAACATAATGAAACAATAATAATAAAAAAAAAAAACAGGGTCTGGGTCGTCTGATTGATGTGACTTCCCTGCTGGCCGTCAGGAGCTGGCATTCAGGGGGTCATGAGGGGAGCAGTGAAAAAGCAAATTACTGGGAATTACAGGGACTTTACAGAAACATAAGCTAAATATGACTCTGTCTTGGCCACACAATTTCAGTCATCAGCTGTTTTCTGGTATGTCCCACTCTATCCAAAATGACTTGATCTCTGCTGTTACAGCCACTGTTTCTGATCACATCAAAGGTAAATTCAGACTGCTCTCTTTATAGCTTGGCAGGTGGATGAAGTACGACAGGGTCACAAACCATTTTCTGATAAAGGAACAGAGGGCAGAATTTATGTACAAATAATGTAACGAATTTCATGTTGGAGGCCTAAATGAGCTTCCCCTGTTTGAAAGTTTAGCAGCCGCCACTGGTCAGCGTGTGAGATTGACCTGCATTGTTGTACAATGAGTATCATAATTGTTACCTGCTTTTGCTAACAAATGTTCACCCCGAGTGCCGATACTGTATGCCAAAAAGGTCTGAAAAAGTAAAAAATAAACATTTAACCAGACAAACACATTTGCGGAATTTAACCTGTTCTTTTGAAATGATTTTAAACATCTTGAAAGTGTCATACATTCCAGTGAACTTGGAGCCCTAGGTACCATGAGTAAAATGCAGACAATTTAAAAAGAAACTGCAAATGATGCTGTTTTATGTCAGTTATTTAGTTTGATCACAATATATATGTGTAAACATTATTATTCTGGTGTAGATGCTACACCCCCTGGCCTTTATGCACTATGGCCTGATAAAAACAGATTTCAGAGGACTGAATAAAATTACTGAAGATCTTATGCAGTTCAGATACATAGACTAAATATAGGTGGAAAAAGCAAGATCATTTTTTGGAATGAGAGCAGCATTCACTTCTGGCAGGGTTCACTTTTTCAGTATATTAAGTCATTGCTTTGTGTTTTAAGTATATCCTAGGAATCATCTGAAATGATCCTTTAGTTGTCAGTGTTTGTCACAAGTAATTTAACTCTAGAAGTAGAAACTGCTTTTGTGAAATTCCTTAGTCATGATGCATTTTATTTGATAAAACAGGTTTATTTGTGCGTACAACAAAGGCCATGATTTCACAATTCAAATCGTTGACTGTAATTAAAGTGCACAATAAATGCAGCCCTAGGTCTCCATGAATGCAACTCTGTAAAACCTCGTTGTCATTCTGCTGTCTACCTTTAACCTTTCAAAGACTGTAAAAGCTCTTGTGGTGAAGTGGGCACCATGATGAAGGTACTCAAAGTTACAAGCTTGGCTGCTCAGTTTGGAATCTTTACATTCACTTGAACGTGCTTTAAGCAGACTCAAGAGCTTCATGTTTTGAGAGCGAAGACGCCAGACACTCCAGAAGTGCCGTACAAGTATGACGGTGCATATCTGCACTGTATATAAGGCTGCTGTGGCTGCTCACTTCAGCTTGTGCTGGAAAGAGTGCAAGACAGGTGCGATGAAGATGAAGTTCTTTGGTCCTTTGGTTTTAGTGCTCAGTAGCTGCTCTATCATTCAAAGCAAGATTTCAGGTAAGAGCCCTATGCACTAATTATTTTATGATAGTGACTGCTTCGGTTCAGTATGTCTTTGTATGTATCAGTAGGTTTTGTGTTAAGCCTGAATATTATTTGCCATGACGTTTCATACATGGGATGACACTATGATCACCTCTTCTCTAGAGTACCAACTTGAGTCAGAGACCCGCAGCCAGTGTGAACTATTGAGAAGTGTTGGGTCTACACAGCAGAATGACCACGTTCCCCAGTGCTCAGAGGACGGCCGCTACAGGTGCGCTGATTGAGATAATGCCCTGATCTCATTCTTTGTCCTGCCCTGTTTCTGCTTATTATGCTTTTTTAAGAAGTGAAGCAGATGTGCTTCAGTAAATCTGCTTAAAAGGCCCATAAACTACAGTTTTATTGTAATTTTTTCAAAGGAGTAAAAAAAGTCTCAAGCCATCTCTCATTTATTTACATTTTGATGGAAAATGAGACACTAGGTCAGTACAGTGATTTACTGCAACATGTGCAATCATACATGTAAATACAGTGTAGAACACAGAGAGTGTTTGTACAGGTCTAAAAGTCTTCAGCTTCAATATTTGGTCTCACCACCATTCAAGGCCTGAACTCTCTATGGCAAGCTTTTTTTGTAATTCCTTTCAGTAGTCTTCAGGAAGAGTTCTCCAGGCTTCCTGAAGGATGTTTCAAAGCTCTTCTTACTGCCTTGGCTGTATTTGCAGAGCCTTTGGGCTTCTTGTTGTGCTGAAAATTGAAGCCAATCAGACATTTTTCTGATGGTATTGCGGTGTGGAGTGCAGGACTTTTGAACAGTGCTGTATATGTGGTTTTACATACAAAAACCAAAAACAACTGTAAAGTTTTTTAGTCAGTCAAATTTAATAATCGAACGCTTTTTATAACTGACTTCGTCACAAAGCAGCTTTACAGAATAAAGGTCTGGGCCCCTTGTGAGAAGCCAAAGGTGACAGAGGCACAAACTAACTTCCTCAAGCTCAAGAAGCAGCTTTGGGAGGAATCAAGACTCAAAAGGGAAACCCACCTTAGTCTGGTTAACCCTGGATAGCAAGAGAGAATAAAGGACACTGGAGACAACTAATATGACTTTTTTTTTTTCCATTGTGGCTTTACAACGGATATATTTAAACAACCTCTGTTCTGATGTCCCGATCTGTATTGTGTCTCGTTCAGAAATTTGTCTGGCTAAAATACCCTTAGAACTTCAGTGTGAATGGGCAGGGCTAACCAGCCGTAGGCCAAATACATGAATGTATGTTGAGGCACTGTTTTTTGTCACATCACAAGCACAACAACGACGAAACAAGCAGTTTATCTGCTTAGTTTCCATAAATGAACAATATGCTTGAAGAGTGAGTGGTACATTTTGAAACACTGCGTATTTACTGTATAAGTCTTTTATTTAGTATATATTTGCTATATAAGTCTTTTATTTCAAAACATGGGAACATATCAATTTAGGTCCCTTAAAATTGCATTATACTTACATTTGGAAACAGAACTGTGTAACTCTGGCATCAGGTGTCTACCTGTAGTTATTTCATCTGTTTTCAGCCATTTGTCAAAGGGTCTGTGTTTCTGTGTAACCTGTCCACTCTGTCTGTTTGAATGTGTCTCTGTGCAGACATGTTCAGTGTAATCGTGGCGGGGAGTGCTGGTGTGTGAGCGCTGATGGAACAGAAATTCCCGGAAGCCGACAGAATGGTTCTGTGGTGCAGTGTGAGTAGTCAAAACTATTACAGTCTGAATTCCAAATAACCTCTAAGATTATTCGAGAATTGTAGGAAAAACTAATGAGAGTCAGATGAGTTAGACGCTTATTTGGTCTGGTATAATGTTTCTATTTGTACATTGAGCCTGGGTTCACATCATTAAACTGCCCACAGGCTTGACCTCCTGCCAGATGCAGAGACAGAGGGCTCTCCTGAGTGGGGATGCTGTTCTGGTGCCCCGCTGCTTGGACTCGGGCGAGTTTGAACCTGTGCAGTGTGATGAGATTCGGAATCAGTGCTGGTGCGTGGACCTGGAGGGCATGGAGATCTACGGCACACGGCAGAATGGAAGACCATCCCAGTGTGAGTGGGTTTATGTGTTTGGTCCTGGATTTCTACAGGTGGCCAAATTTTACTGAACTGGTTTGTGCCAGCAGTGTAATTTTGGCAGTATATTATACTTGCTTTTACATGTTTCTGTGTATATTAAGAAGGTAATTTACTGAACTGACCATTTACATAAATATAATTGAAACATAAAGTCAAAACAAAACTACAGAAAGTATTCTGAAAAGTACTAAATGCACTATGCTATGTAAGCAAAATGCTGTGTTCAGTAAAAGAGGTGGATATAAATACTGTAGACAAATAAATTAAATTACTGCTGAAGTAGTTTAGGGGAGAGTGGGGTGAGTTGTGCCAGTTTTTACTTAAAGCGACTTTAAAGCGAGGCCATGACAGTAATGCTTCCAACTAAAATATGTACATATACTGTATTTCAGGGTGTGGTGCATCCCTGGGAACAATCACTTTGGATCTGAAATATAGCTTTCTGAAAAAAAAGTGGTCTCGTGGCACAACTTGCCCCCGGTGTGGGGTAAGTTGTGCCGTCTGAGAGAATACATTGGGGTAAATTGTGCCGTTGATTATTGAAGTAAAACAGTATATTTTGTTGTCAGAAACTGTAATTCTATTTAAAAGCTAGACACATTCAATACAAAATTGCTCATTTAAGGTTTATTTAAAGTTATTTTACAACATCAAAGGTCAAGAACTTCCCCACATTGTGCCTATTAAAGGCAGTAGCTCTACCAAGGTTGCTTCAGGAGTGTGGCATGACGAATGGTGGCGTGCTTTAAAGGTCGCAAACCAATCACGTCCTAGAAAAGATTAAACGTTTATTAGCATTATTAGCATATCTCTTAATTTGTCCCTTATTGAGCCATTGCAATTTACATTCAGATTTACATAAGTTTAAGCTGTATGCTCTAAATAAGTGCCTAGTTTTGCTTCTCTGTGAACTATCTGCATGGTGATAACTGATATTTACTGGGGAAATAATTATTAATGTTCCGTACTACTTTTTTCTTAATAAATGCACCCAACCTGCTTTTTCCTCTTTGATCCAACTTAGACCGTGAAACATTGCTGCTAGTGCCTTTATATTCTGCCAGCTCTTTCTCCATATGTTCATCAAAGACTTGATTGGCAAGTCCAGTTATTTTATATCCTGGCCTTATTTCTTTTCCATCTATCTTTTTCTTCTCTATGTGTTGTTTTAATGTCATCCTGCATGTGTTCATCTGCCTCGCCACCTGACGAAAGGACTTCCCCTTCTCCACTACTTTCACTGCTCTGTCCTCTAGAGGAGTGGAGGCCCTGCCTGTCTTCTTTTTATAACTCCGTGGCATGATGGTCTCTTTTTATTTTTGGTTTAAAATTACGAGTGTCACATAGTTTTAGTGATGAAATGTAAGAATACAATGTACAATTACAATAAAATAATATGTTTAAAATATTCCAGGTGAGCTGTGCCACTGGCACTCTTTAACCCAGGCCCTTCAGCACAAATCACCCCAACCCCACCATTTTGGAAAAAATGCATCATCCAGCAGTTTTGAGCTAACATTATGCTAGCTGTATAGACTCATAGTGTAGGTTACCAAAGCCCTAAAACGTGTGTGAAATGTTTTCAAACGTGACTATAACTTTTCAGACAAAACAATCAAAAAACCTTGATCATAGAAATTTTATTTTGAAAGGCAAAAAAATGTTTTTTTGAACTTAAATGTGCTTATCTCTCATGCAATGAGGCTCTCTTTTTTTGCAGGATGAGTAAATGGCTGACTCTTCAAAAATGTGTGCACACATGACCAATATTTTCTATGATTCCCTAGAAACAGGGGGTGGCACAACTTCCCCCCGGCACAAATCACCCCACTCTCCCCTACTAATTAACATGAATGGTGGTTTGGAGTTGTTCTTTATACCAAGTCTGTTACTGCATGTGTTAGTGACAGAACAGGTGATATTGATAAGACCGTTTCACATTATTTCCACATTAATCAAATCCTTAACAGTAACACATGTGACACTGGGCCTCAGGTCCAGGTGTTTGTAAGGTGAGGCAGCGTCGGCTTCTCCATGGTGTTGGCGAGGCGTCTCCTCCACAGTGCTCCGATGATGGAACCTTCCTTCCTGTGCAGTGCAAGTTCATCAACACAACAAACATGATGGTCTTCGATCTGTTACACGCCTTTAACCGGTGAGTTTTGTTGTGTGTGTTTCAGCTCCTAATATTCATCGGCCTTGTTTAAAACAGAAGTGGAAAACGCTAGAAGAAAAGAAAGCACTAGTTTGGGTTAATCACTGGTTATCATAAGCTGTTTAAATTCAGGGTTTTAATATGCAAATCATTAATATGGATTTTTAAGCCCTACACTCTGGATCTGTCAGCAGGTCAAGACCCTCAAACCGTACTCGCACAACCACATTTGAATATATATATTAGTTTTGTGGTCTTTAACAGTACAATACATAGAAATTACTGGAAATGTAAACCTTCAGATTAGTATCCAAATAATATGCCTGCAGATGTTATTTTAATACATCACTTTAATAGTCACTTGATTCAGATTTTGGAGCTCTCCTCTCTCTGTAGACTCTCCTCTATGTGTTTTTTTAGCCAGTGTTGTGTTTGTGTTGTGGCAGTTTGCTGTACTTTCACTCAGTGTGGCCTTTGACGCTAGATATATCAGTTTGAATTTATTTTGCATTAATTATGTTATTAATTTTGCTTTTCTTTAACTAGTGTTTTTGTGATTTTTATATAATTTAGTTGTTGTGTCCTTTGAGGTACAGCTTTATATGCATAACGTTTTGGGTGTATGTCTGCTGTGTAGCTGGTATTTATTTTGCTTTTATTTGTAGTGTTTTGAGTATTTAAACGGGGTGTTCTGTAAGTGTATCGGTATTACTGTTGTTTAGACTCACTAGATGGCAGCAAATTTTCATTTTAAGGCCTCTCCAGTCACTACTGTGTAAAACTTAGAAATGTGAGTCATGTTTCGGCATCCCTGTATGACAGTTTGTTGATCATGTTACAAGAGCACGTGGCAAACATTTAAAGCTTGCGGCAAATTATAATTTCATTTTTACAATTATAAAAATAATGCCACTTGTGAGTCTGCAATGCATGTGTTGTCTAAAGTATTGTTATGAGGTGGACTAGAGTTTTCTTTGTGATGAGATGTGAATTTTTTTTTTACCTTTTTCTTTTTTCTTGTTTTATCAGTTCCTCTAGATATAAAAAGGAGTTACAGAAGAAGTTCAGTGGAGTTGGGATTCCAGTGCAGTGTGGAGATTACACAGACCTTGAGCTGAGAAGGAGTGTAGACAGAGAGGGACAGTGAGGTTAAAGTGAAAAGTTAAAGCTAGATGTGAGCCTAAAGATTAGTTAAAGGCACATTCCGCCCTAAAACTAGTACTTAATCTGTCATGTAATGTAATATTCTGTAGCACAGCTTTGTAAAGCCAGCCTTATTAGTCTGACAGAACTCATGAGTTCTTCCATCACTGTTCTTTTATGGTCTTTTAACTACTTGGAATCTCCCCCAAAGCAGCAGCTTAATCTCTGATGTACTAAGCAAATAGGGGGAAAAATTCAAACGGCCTGTCCTCACATATTTGCACTGAATTGCTTACAATTTTTCAAACATTCCTCCCACTTTAAGGTACTTCTCCATTGGCTGGGCCTTAAACTAGAAAATCTCATCTAGAAATGACTAGAGCAGCATGTTTACAGGAAATGGAGTAGTGACAATCTTATACAAATGGATTTAAAAACCAACTCCATAAGAAGCTTTATTGCTGTCTTTGACCATTTGATTGTTTTTTTAATCATCCAAATGATTAGTCACTTTCTGTCCTCTTTCATATCTATCTTATGTGTAGCCTTCAGATGCCACAGATATGTATTAATAATTCCTTTTTTTTCTTGTGGTTAAACTCTTACACTGCTGTATCTACAAGTGACCTGCACTGACTATTCTAGATTGTTTGGTTTTCAGGGTATTTACAGTCTCTTATTTTGTTTTTAAATGATGTTTGTTTGTCTCAGGCGTCCAGACGTGTTTCAGACATTCAGTGGTTTTAGAAAGGCCTTCCCTGAACTGTCCAGCTACTGCTACTGTGCTGACACTCGAGGCAGAGAGCTACCCAGCACTGGTAAGAGACAGCTGTGCTCATGATTTTACTGGCATAACACTGGCTCTGCTTTGTTTGACTTATCTGATGCTACTTCAAATGATATATTCTGTTAAATGCTGAGGCAACTGCTGTATGGTGCTCACGAGTCAGGCCAAAATGTCTGTTTCTTTCTTCATACATTTCTTTGCCTCTTGTATAGTTATAAGCACTTACACTTTGAGAAATGAGCATCAGTATTTGTGCCAATTATGAAGTCATTCTGCTGTACAGGGCTGGAGCTGCTGCTGGATGAAGTGTATGATACAGCATTCTCAGGCCTGGAGACAGGGCGCTCCTTCTCTCAGTCCAATATGTACCGCATCCTGCAAAGGAGGTACCTCGCTGTCCACCTGGCCTTGACTGGGCGATTTAGATGTGAGTTTAAATATGCTATCGACACATATATATATTTGTAGATGCCAACACATGCAAAGTTTTTATCTGAAACCAAAAGAATTAAATAGGGGTTTGTTCCAACTTTGTTGTAGTAACAGCATCAACTCTTTTGGAAAGGTTTTACCCTAGACATTGGAACACTGTTTTGATTGGACTGGCTTCAGTCAAAGCACTAGTGAGGTTAGATACTGAATGCCACTAACAGCAATGGGTGCACCTAAAAGTAACTGAATGCACGGAATGTGAGGTGTCTGTATCCTGTTGTACACATAAGGTATTCATCGCTCAACCAACTGGTCAGTCAAAATGAGTAGCCCCATCGTTGATATATAAGAAGTTGATGTGGACAATATTCTAAACAAATGTCTTTAATTCTTTAGAATATACATTAAATTCACTGTAATTTTTTTTAGGTTAATCTCACGTTCTGACATATGTCTGATGTTGTAGGTCCAACCCCTTGTGAAAGTGAGCGATCTGCAAGCTCCCAGGCTGGTAATGTCTTTGTGCCTTCGTGCGATGGCCGTGGGCAATACCTTCCATCCCAGTGTCAGGCTGGAGGGCAGTGCTGGTGTGTGGACTCGTATGGCAACGAAATCTTTGGAACTCGTCAGCATGGTGTTCCTGAATGTGGTGAGTTTGACACAAACTGTTCACTGTGAACATGGTGAGCTCTTACACGGATTAGCCATAGCAATAAAACCACTGACATGTTAAGTGAATTGCATTGATTGTGTTGTTATAGTGGTACCTGACAATGGTGAAACAGGAGAGACAGCAAGTGAACAATCAGTTCTTGAAGTTGTGTTGGAAGCAAGAAAAATGTGCAAGGAAGCAAGTATAAAGCCAAACTGTGACAGCTAGACAGCTATGTCAGAGGATCTTCAAAACAGCAGGCCTAGACAGGTATTCCCTGTATGCAGTGGTTAGAACTTACCAAAAGTGGTCCGTGGAAGGACAACCAGTGAACGGGTGACAGGGCCATGGGTGGCCAGGGCTCATTGATGTGTGCGGAGCAAAAGCTAGCCCAGCTAATCCCAAAGAAGACCTACTGTAGCATAAACTTCATTAAAGAATTCATGCTGGCCATGATAGAAATGTCAGAACACACAGTACATCATAATTTGCTGCATAGCCACAGACCAGTCATAGTGCCCATGCTGACCCCTATCCGCTGCAGAAAGTGCAGTGGACATGAGAGCATCAGAACTGGACCAACGTATTAAAGTGGCCAGGTCTGATGAATCACTTTTTTTTGTGGATGGCCAGGTTTACGTGCATGGTTTTTCTGGGGAAAAAGGCACCAAGATGCACTGTGAAAGAACTCAAGCCACTATGGGTAGCATGATGCTCTGGGCAGTGTTCTGCTGGGAATCCTTGGATCCTGGCATTCACTATGTTATGTCACATAACAACCACATAACATTGTTGCAGACAAAGTACATTTGTTCTGCATTATCTAATAGCAATGGCCTCTTTCAGAAAGATAATGTGCTGTACCACACTTCAAAAATTGCTCAGGAGTGTCTTGAGGAACATGACAGAAGTGTTGACTGCTGGACAAACTAGTCTGATTAATGGAGGCACAATTTTGCAATTCACTTGAATTAAAGGATCTGCTGCATCTTCAGAGGTCTTGTGGAGTTCATGCCGCAAAGGGTCTGAGCTGTTGCGGTGGCATGAGGGGAAACTGCACAATATTAAGCAAGTAGAATTCATGGTATGGCTGATTGGTATATATGGAAGCCTTCCTTTACAAATTAGTCCTTCATTTAAATATAAATACAACTCTGTGGTGCTGGTTGTAAAATATGACCTGATTACAATATGGAACAATTGGCAAGCAAGTTTTGACTAATGGTTCTTCTTCTGTGACTAAACCATGAAGTTTAACTAGCCACATAAACACACCGACTGGATGCTTGGAATAGTGTTCCAGTATGGAAAATATTATTAATTTTACAAATAAGTTTACATTATGAGATGAAAACATATCATATCCTAAGAGTAACATGTGTTTTATTTCTGGTTTCAACTATAAAAAAAACTAAGAACAGTTATAGTGCCCATTGTGATTATAGCTGTTTGAATTTTTTTATTGTGGAATGCTGAGTTTCTGAACTCTTGGTATGTGTAGGCTCAGGAGGAAAAGACTGCCGCTCTGAGAGGAGGAGAGCCCTGTCCAGGATGTTTTACGGCACAGCTGGATACTTCAGCCAGAACGATGTGTTCTCAACCTCTCAGGCCAACATCCAGAGAGACGCCTCTCCTCTCGCTCCATGCAGCCCAGAATTCCAAGAGCTCTTGTACAACTCTGGCCTTGTCAGATCCTTGCCAGAGTCAGAGCGCTCAGATATTGGTGACATAATGGCTGAGCTTGTTCAGGGAATGTTTCCTACAGGAGCACTTGCTCTAAAGGCCCTTTCCCTCACCACCAACCCAAAGAGACTCCAAGAAAACCTATTTGGAGGCAAGTTCTTGAAGAATGCAGGCAATTTCAACTTTACTGGTACCCTTGGTTCAAGAGGCACTCTAAGTTTCAGTCAGGCTATGGGTCAAGTTGGCTTGACACAGAATGGTGAAGATTTACTACTGCAACTGGCCAAGATCTTTTCCGCTGACTCTGTTAGTCTGAACCTGAACCGGGACATCACTGATGCATATGGCCGTTCTGTGAACCTTCAACGCAACAGAGATTTGATCAAGCTTATAGTCAGTACCCTAGAAAATGAGCAGTTTTTTACTACACTGCGCGAGGCCATCATTTTACTCAAGGCAGAGGACAGCAACCAACTGGGGCTTCTCTTCCAGACATTGTTTCAGAATTTTGATGTTTGCAATTCAGCTGCTTCTAGTGAATCTCTGTATGTACCCCAGTGCACTGAAGAGGGCCAGTATCAAGCAGTCCAGTGCCAGGGCTCTGAGTGCTGGTGTGTTGACTCCCAGGGCCTGGAGATTATGGGTTTTCGCTCCACTGGATACAGACCCAGATGCCCATCCCTTTGCGAAAAGGAACGTATGATGGCCCTAGCAGTCAAAGCCAGCAGCTCAGCAGGTTCTGAGGTGTTCATCCCTAAATGTGAAGAAGATGGAGATTATGTACCCGTGCAGTGCCTTGGAAGGAGCTGCTTCTGTGTGGACCGCTCTGGAGCTAAACGCAGCACACTGGGTTCGGGAGCTACTCTTCAGTGTGAGTAACTCAAAACAAAGGCAGTAAAAGTTTGATTTAGAGGGTGTGACTGAAAAGATGTTCTCACTGTGACCACAGCATACTTTTGGCCATAGAACTCATTTTGAGACTGTAAGTGTGAAGGAAGCTGTTTTCTCCAGTCCACTGCTTTGAACTGCAAATACATAATTATTACCTATGGAGATTAAGCACTACTCTTACTCTCCTGAGGGAGATGTTACAAAGGCTACGTTATAAAGGCAAAATCTAGTTTTGTAGTACACTGATATTGTATTACCGTTAATCATTACTTATTATGTTGTTTTGATTGCTTTCCAGGTCCAACAGATTGCCAGACTTCTGCAACTGTGTATTTCCTAAACACAGTCAGTTCTGTACTGGCCAGCCCGTCTTCCATTTCACAGCTTTCTGATGTGTATGTGCCTCGATGTGATTCCGATGGCAACTGGCACCAGATCCAATGTGATGGTCCTCCTGAACAAGCATTTGATTTCTACCGTGAGTGGAACCGAGTCAACAATGCTGGAAAACAGTTGCCTGTTTTGGAGCTTCTCGGCATTCTGCAAGAATATGCAAGAAGTCCAGAAACTATGGCATCATTCAAGGGCTTCCTTTCTGCGTTATTCCAAGCCAAGCACCAAAAGGTATTCCCAGCTCTGGCCAAGTATGAAGCATTCTCAGAACTTCCATCTGAAATCCTAGATGGGAATGTTCAAGCTGTTTATGGACCATCTATTTTTCTCAACCCTCTGTCTCTGTGGAGCCTGCTCAGAGGAAATGTTACCCAGTATCCAGGCCCACTGTCAGACTTCAGCGCTCCTCTCAATCATTTTAACCTTCGCCAGTGCTGGTGTGTTGACAAGAAAGGGGAAATGATACCTGGCTCAAAAGCTCCAGTCAACCAAGTCCCAAAATGTGAGCAAAAACTTCCTTGTTGTTTATCAACTTTAATGTTCTTATGAGTTGTTCACCACAGTGAGTTGGTGGTGCTTTAAAATTTGTCTTCCCTGTTATGTCTAGCATAAACTCAGTGTCACATGTACAGCAGAACTCTTTCTGAAGTGAGTTAATGACATATGTCCTCTCCACCATTTTTCAGGTCCAGGGCCCTGTAGTCTGGTAAAGGGTCAAGTTGATGAGTTTGTAGCTAAAGCAGAGAGACTGATATCTCTCTCGAACAGCTCTCATATACCTGTGGGCTACAGCTTCCTCCTGGCTGAAAGTGTGAATCTGACAAGTAAAGAGATGGAACAGGCTCTCAGCTCTGAATACCAACTTTCTGAAGACTTCTTGAGCAATACCAACTCTGCCCTGCGCCTCGCAGCACACTCTAGTATGGATCATACTGTTTGATTTTTCCTCCATTTTACGCAATGACAGCTCTTCATCCTCAATTTATCCTGTGACAGTCATTCGAAATGTTTTCTAGTGAAAGCTTAATTAATGGGTCAACAACCTTATAATTCATAATATAAATCACTTCTGCCTAACATATCAGTTTATAGTCTGGAGTTCTGCTAACTCATTTTATAAATGAATGTAGTTCATCTGGAAAAACCTGACAATCTTCATAAGATGAAAACCAAAGAATGTGTAAGATTCTTTGCAAAGTTGAACTATAGGATAATGATCAATAGGGTACTGGTACTAATTATATTAGATTAAAATACGACATGGTTATATGTTGAATTCGAAAGGTTTCAGAAAGACAAGCTGAATGGATATTTTTTTCTCTTAGCTGCTGGCTGGGTTGGATTGCAGCTGCAGTTATATGACTATGAATTTTTGCGATTGCTACCCCTTGTGAAGTAATGATATGCTATGACTAACAATGCTGAACATTTTCACTTTCCAACAGCCCTTCATTTCTACTGGCAGAGCAACCTAATGGCTAGTGAAAGAGACCGACAGAGCCTAGTTCTTGGATATCAGCCCTACATCCCACAGTGTGATGCCTATGGCTTGTGGCAGCCCAGTCAGTGTCATCCCAGCACGGGTAAGAGCACCATGTGAGCTGACAGTGGGCTGCTATTTCATGGGTTAATTTATATTCACTAGCATGTGTTCATTTGTCATTCACTTGTTGATTCTTTTAGCTCTGTAATATTACAGACTTCGATTCATCATTCCTGTAACTTAATAACATCTCAGTCTTTTTGCATTGTATTCCATTTTTTCTATCATGTCAGCATCAGAATCAGAAAACGTTATTACTTATGTTACAACTCCACAGACACACAGACACAGAGATGAGAACAATATAAATTATGAAGTCTAAATAAGGTCAAATAAAAATTCTGCAGAAATGCTCTAAAATAAATAAATATATAGAGACTTATAAATATATGCTTTACACTGTGCTATATGTGCAAAATACTGGGGTGTAAATAACATTGGAAAAATAACATACAGTTAAAAATAACTTACTAGTAACACAAATAGTGGTTTGTAGTTGTTTTCTATACCGAGTCTGTTACTGTACATAATAGAGATCAACAGTAGATGAGTAATATCAGTATAAGAAGTGATATTTCACATGGCAAGACTACTGCACATAATAATAAGATATTGCACATTATTGTGTGAGTGTGTGACAGAGGGAGGAGTTAAAGAGTCTGATGGCAGACCACAAACATCACATTACATGGAAAATATTTAAATAAATAATTACATTTTGTAACATTTGTCAAAGACAAAGAATAAGTCCAGTGTAATAATTCTTTCATTTCACTTTATACTCCTGGCTGGAAATACTGTCTTCATAAGGCATCAACACGTAACGGGCCCTTCTTCCCTCCTCCCTGTAGGTCACTGCTGGTGTGTGGATGAAGAAGGAGTATACATCACTTCATCTCTGACTGCTCGCTCCCTTCAGCCTCCACAGTGTAAACCCTCATTGCTCCCTTCACATGTATTATTAATGTAGCCTGCTTACAGACCTAGATTTTAACTTGTTAAAAGCCATCTGTAGGTTTTATATGTATAGGTTTCAAATGGGAATGCATAATATAAATCTGTGCAGTGACTAACTTGAATAACTGCCTTATTCAAGCCTTGAAGAACAGTTTTAGTTTGATCTGGCATTTGTTGTAACTACTAGATTACATCATTAATTACTTATCCAATTATTATGTAATACATTTGTTATGGCCATTTGTGAGTAGATTCATAATAACTGTGTGTTGCTTTTTAGGTCAAACTACATGCCAGAGATTACAAGCTCATTTCATTATGTCTAACTGGACAAAGTCAACCTCTGACATGACTTTCTCCTATAGACCTTCATGTGAGGAGGTGTGTTTAGTATTATCTGGATGAATTTATTCAAACATGTATAAATGATCTGTTTATTGTTACAGGTCTACGTTACATATATATGACTGCTTCATGTGTGTATGTATATGTGTATGTACATATGTATGTAGGGATGTATATATGTGTGTGTGTGTGTTTACAGGATGGTGAGTTTTCTGTGCTCCAGAGGTATAGTGAACTCAGCTCTGTAGCCTCATGTGTCAACCCTCTCACTGGAAAAATTATTCAACCAGCCACCCTTAGCTCCACTGGAGACCCACAATGTAAATTATTTCTTCATTTGATTAATTGCTCACTCACTTATCTGTTCATTAATTCCTTCATGAAACACAAAACCTAAGATACGAGCCCAGGACTAGGCTTTCCCCGATAGGGACTGAGCCTTGTTCTGAATAGAGAAAGAGATACATAGTCCAGGACTATTCTTAATGCCTGTCTGGGAAACCAGCACTTTGTGTTAATGTGGCATCACTTGTTCTCCGAATGTACTCTTCAGGCGCTTGCTTTTTCTATTAAATATAATAAAATTTGCTTTGTTCTATGCTGTCAGGTTTCTTGCTCTGACTGGATGTTGTGTTGGTGTGTGTAGGTCCTGGCTGGTGTGCTCTCCAACAGAAACTGGCAGCCGGGCGAGAGGCAAGCGTTGGCTATGTGCCGGAGTGTGTGGAAGACGGAAGACTTTTCTCACCTCAGCAGTGTGACAGTTCTTACTGCTGGTGTGTTTCTAAGAGCGGGCAGGAGCTCCCTTTTACACGCAGTGACCGAAGCTCAGGGAAAACACCCGCTTGTGACTGTAAGCACAGTACAGTGGATCATACTGACTGACTCCTGGTTCAGCACTCTTTTTGACTATCTTTCTTATTTGTGCTTAGCTCCTCTGTGTCCTCTCCCCTTTGGGGACTCCATTTCCCATGGTGCCATTCTCTGTGGTGATGAAAGTGTGGCAGGTGCCCAGAGGCAGCGCTGCAGGGTATACTGTCAGCAGGGTTACGTTAATGCCCTGTCTGTGGACGGATTCCTGTGTGACCCTGTGACCAAAACCTGGCTGAGTGATGCTCCTCTCTCCTACAGCTGTCAAAGTACATGCTGCATTCATATACACATATATTATATGGACAAAAGTATTGGGATACATTTCTTAATTATTGACTTCCAGTGGATGGCAGTCTTAATACTTCAGCAGACCAAGACAGTTTGGACAACCCCGTGCTTCCAACTTTGTGAACACAGTTTAGGGAAGACCCTTTTCTGTGTCCCAGTGCACAAAGCGAGCTCCGTAAAGACATGGTTGGATGAGTTCAGTGTGGAAGAACTTGACTGGCCACACAGAGTCCTGACCTCAACCCCATCCAACACCTTTGAGATGAACTGGAACGGAGATTGTGAGCCAGGCCCTCTAGTCCCACGTCAGAGCCTGACCTCATAAATGCTGTACAGAGTGAATGGGCCCAAAACCCCACAGAAACTCCAAAATCTTGTGGAAAGCCTTCCGAGAAGTGTGGAAGCTGTAATAGCTGCAAAAAGGGGACCAGCTCCATATTAAAGTCCATATATTTGAATGCAATGTTGTTAAAGTCCCTGCTGTTGTAACAGTCAAGCTTCCCAATACTTTTGTCCATATAGTGTACTAACATGGAACAAAACATTATTGTTAACCTGTCAACCTCATTTAAATATGAAGTTCGAGAGGAACCTTTGCTGATTACTTTAAAAATGCTTAAAAAACTAAAAATATAATAGCCTATAAATGTGTTTGGGTATTAGGAGTTCAGCCGCTGCAGACCGTGCGAGTGTCCTCAGTACTCCAGCTGTCTCTGGCAGAGGGTCAGAAGAGCTGCAGTAGTCAGCGTTCTGCACTGCAGGCCTCTATGCTGCATGACATGAGAGCAGCAGGACTCTGCATATTGCAGGTGTTGCCCTCCGGCATATTCGTATACACTGTGCAATGCAGCTGTTCAGTTTCCTCACAGTTTATTCTGAACATGTAACGTCTGTATGTGTGTCTTTTCCTCGGTTCAGCTGTCTTCTCGTCAGTACGGCTTTGTGTCAGTGTGTGATGAGTCGTCGGTCTCTCTGGAGTGTGTGGATGATCAAAGCCTTACTGCGACCATCACTCTGAAAGCCCGTCTCTCTGACCTGCCAGTCAATGTCCTGCCTGATCTTCATGATATTGGTAAAAGCGTCATCTGATGCTTAAAATCTGCCCTCATATACACAGAGTATTCCTGTTTAAACAGTATTGCCATGCAGTGCTATACTCTATTACTACTAAATAATGAAAAAACTCTTAATCCAGTATGAATTGTGCAAAAATAAATAATAATTTAATTCCAAGTAGAGATCTATATGACACATGTGAAATTAAGCCTGTTCAAATCATCAGTGCCGCTGAAGTAGGGTTTGACCAGTTTGAAACTGTGTTTGTGTGTATGCTTAGACACTGTGCTCAGTAATAAGAAGATTCCGGACAGTGTGATGGAACTGATCAGGACTGGATCATATCGGTCAGTCTTTGTCTCAGAACGTGCTGTGGCCTTGTCCTCACCGGCCTCTTTCAGCTGCTCCGCGGGCTTTCAGCAGCTTCCAGACTCCACTGGGTGTGGTACGCTGCCTCCATTGCCCATTTCTTTCCTAATCATAGGCCTTCTCTGGGTAATGAATAGGAAAGGGGTGATTTGTCTTAGTTTTGCCAGTTTTCTGTTTGCATCAATGCCCTCGAGGGACTTTTTAGTTTAGTCTACTGACATAAAAAAGCAAAACAGGAAAGTATAGATTTTTTGGCTCTCAACAATAAATCTGAAAATGGAAGAATCCCTTAGTCTGTGTATGTGGGTATATGTTCTCTATAAAAAAAAAGGCAGGAGTATGAATGTCTGAATGTCTGTCATAATAATTTGGTTCACTTATCATAGATTCTTTATAAAAACAAATGGCAAATCATGGAATCTCAAATTTTACTACAATTTGATTTGTTTTGATTATTTTGGTACATTTTGGAGTAGATTTTTAATACACTGAGTGCACATGAGATTGGAATAACTACTAATACAGATGTGGTTTACAGATTATAAGAACAGGTTTTTATTGGGTGGGTGGTGTCATTTTTGGTCAAAATTATGGCATGTTTTGTTAATTGTTTGTTATTGTAATCAGTGATAACCAATTCTAAAGCAGATGCATCCTTTAGTTACAGTTTACACCTCTAATTTTCTCTCATACTCTCTTGTTCTCACTTTCTCCCTCTCAGTCGTGTGTCCAGCTGGCTCGTTCTACAGTGGCGGTAAGTGTGATGCATGTCCTCGCGGTTCCTATCAGGCTGAGACTGGACAAGAGTTCTGCACCCCCTGTCCCTCAGGAACCTCCACTGCAGCACAGGGAGCCTCCAGCCCTTCACATTGTGAGTGATAGTTTGACATTGCCTTGATGGCTCTATAGGGTTTACTGTGGGTATAGAAATAGAGCGTACTAACAATACTAAGATCATCAGTTTGATTTCCTGGTAGTACACATTGATTGATGATTGATTGATACCTTTCACTGTCATTTTGGAAAATAAAAGTCTGCTAAATAAATAATACATAATATAATAAATAGTATAATCTGCAGGTATCATTTCAAAACCTAATTTTTTACACTTAAGAAACGTAACTAAGAAAAATACTTAATGAATGAACAGAATTGCAATTATCTTTAGTATCTCATAAACTTCATACAATTTTTGAATACTGAAATCTTATTACTTTACTGTACACTAGAGTTAAAACCATTGCTGTTTCACAGACAGAAGATTTTGTGAAGTTTCTCTGTTTGTGTTGTGAAGGTGTTTCAGAGTGTCAGCAAAGTAAGCTCAGCTGTACAGATGAAGGGGACTTTCTATCAGCCCAGAAGCACTTCCTGTCTGGCAAGTGGCTGTGCATCACTTCACAGGGAAAGGAACTGTCCTGGACATCTGCAGATGAGGCAGTCACTGCTGAGCAGTGCAAAGGTGTGAAGCACAGAGTAACTTAAAAGAACAAGATGTGAACAAGATGTGGTGAAGGGCAAGATTTGAATAATCAGTAAACCGCATACTCAGTACTGATACAGCAGTACAGATACACTGACCTTAATAATAATGGGAGTGAGTTGTATCTGTGTGTATGTGTGTGTGTGTGTGTGTGTGTATGTGTGTGTGTGTGTGTGTGTGTGTGTGTGTATGTGTGTGTGTCTATATGAGCAGAACTGGAGAAGTTTGAGGCTGTTCCAGTTTCATCCTTGCTGCTGGATTCAGTGGATGCTGTGGTATTGCGCAGTGATTCCTCTATACAGCCACTGGAGACTCAGCTCAGGAAATGTGTGCTAGGTACGTGAGTTAGGTTTCATTAGAAACGATTCATAAGATTCTTTAACTTTTTTCCTGCTGCATACAGTCAGCTTGTTTCTATTACAGCAGTCACAGCTTTCCAGTGTCATCATTAACATAATTAAATAATTATGCACTATAGGTACTCCTTCGTTGCCATTTTAATTTGTTCCACATGGCTTGGTAACACTCACTAGGATCCAACCATTTTTCCACTGCGTGACTGCAGTAATTATGACATTTTGCAACTCAAGATGGCCAAATAAAATGCATTGGACGTGTTCTATCAATAACATTTGTCTCTCACTTTCTACTTTATAGACTGTGCCAAAACTGAATCGTGCCAGCATGTTGCTGTGTACCGTGAGGGAGCACAAACCCTCTGTGACCTTTACAGCACAAGTGTAGCTAATGCTGAATGCAGGACCTCTCAGCAAGTAAGAGGCTCGCATTACATGTTACCGACTAATGCCAGGTCAGTTCTTTCAATGGTACCAAGCACTTTCTCACAGGTGCCCTCGAACATGTGCTGTTCTCTTGTTACTGGACCTCTGATGGAAACATTTGCTGTGCACCTGATCCACTGTCTGAACTGTCCATGCTTGTATTGACTGCGTTTGCATGTGCACTGGAAGAAATGACCTCTGATCCTGAATCAGGATCAGACGTTTCTCCCCTCCGATCTAATCTCGACTGCAAATGTTCCATGAAACATTTCAGCATTTAAGAGCATTTGTGTCATAAACAGTTACGCTAAAATTTAACTTGCTGTGTTATCTGGTTGATGTTATGCATTCTTTTATCTTTAAAGAACACTAGATTAATAGGACTAGGAATGGTCCAAACATGAAAAATTAGAATGAAAGTTGAGAGTAAAGGAAACATTTTAGAATAAATGACTGACTCGAGCTGTTACATGTTTATATTTGTCTTAGCAACCAGTGAATGTTTACAAAAAAACTTTTGTCTGGATTGGCTCTCAGACTGTGATGTGTAGGATGAAGCAGTGATCCAACATGGAAGAAACTGCTGTTGACTTGACTTGTTGAAGAACTTTGGCTGATTTAGCATTATGTTTCTGTAGAGAAAAGGATTTCTGGGAAATGAAGGGGCTGAAACCTTCCAGACTCTGAGCTGCTTGCTGAAAGTGAAAGTTGATGATAGGCCTAATCTCACAGTCCTCAGGAAGAAAGGTAAAATATGGAACCTGCCAATTACATAGTATTCACTTGGTAAAAATAACCATAGATCATACAGTCTCTTTACGTGAATGGGCTGAACACTATAGCCAACCATGATGCTGGAAACAGAAATCTGTAAGCATACAGAAAGTGCACACAATTGACTTGTGTCCTAAATATTTACCAAAATCAAAAGAAGTTTCGTGAAATCCCCCCCCCAAAAAAAATCTTTCAGACAAGGTTGCTGAAATTGGTGCTGAAACACCAAGATGAGACTTGAACACACTAACTCACATTTACATCATCAAGAAAATATTTTTGTCTGTTAAGCAGTAAGCAACGACTTGGGTTTCCTTCTCAGTAGCTTTAATTGCAAGCCTGGAATCTAGGAGAAAAAAAATTAAGAGGTTATTTTTGGCCTCCCCACTGTTTTGGAAATACTTGCATGTCAAGCACAAGAAAAATGTCTTTCTCTCTCTTCCTTCATCCACCTATACCCCCTAAAAGGTTATGAATTCAGCACAGCAGGCCAGAAGAGCTTTGAGCGGCTGAGTTTTCACAAGGCCAGTTCTGGAGTGTACCGGACTCTCGTGTTTGAGGCACCCGGGACATCTCTGACAGACGTGCATCAATTCTGCATCGACTCTTGCAGTCAGGAGAGCTGCTGCGATGGCTTCGTCCTCAACCAGAATGTCCTTAATGGAGGTCAGGGTTGGTTTTAAGATACAACCACAGGGATGTTCAATCCATTTCCATGTTTTTTTTTCCCCCCGCTGGAATATGCAGTACCAGTTGGAACTCCATAGCCTCAAAGACCTTCTTGATCTAAAAGCTTGAAAATAGTCAAGTTTATATCCACACTATATATTATGTATTTGCAAAAGTATACAGCACACTCCTTCATATGGGTTGAAGTTGCACCCATTTCTAACACTGGCTTTCAGATGTGCTCTGCTTGAATAATCTCCATAGAAAAACGCTCATAGAAAAATACACTCTGGAGCAGCTGCGCATAACCCTAAGGTCACCAAGCTCATTCTCACCATGAGGAGTGTTCTCTGGAGTGATGGGGTACAATTGATTCATCCAGTGTCAGTTACCTCACTGAAGTGTCTGAATGCAATCAAATTAACAGCAATATTCCAATATCTATTTGAAAGCCTTCTCACAAGAGTAGAGGCTGTTGCTGCCACCAAGGGTGACAAACCCAGTTGTTGAATGAGCTAGTGTCTATAAACTTTTGGACACAATGCTTGTATGAACTAGTTTTCAGTAGCCAACAAGTCGTCAGCATATGTCTTCATCAAAACGACTGGGAAAGCTTCCCAGGTGTCTCAAGGTACTGGAGATAATGCCAGGAGAGAGCACAACTAAAGTCTAAAATAGAAGATAAAACGCAACTTTTTTTTAAAGTTTTTTTGGCTTCTACATAATTGGCCACTCCTGCAGGTAGAGTGTTGAACGGGTTGAGAAAAGTATGGTGTCTTGAAGGTTTCCCTGTGTGCTGCATGGCAGGTTCTATGATGTGCGGTCTGCTGAGTTTTCCTGCTGTGCTGCAGTGCAGTGAAGGTGACTGGGATGTTAGCGCTGTGGCTTCCTCCAGCCGCATCTGTGGAGCTGGACTGACATACAACCAACAGCAGAAACGCTTCACCTTTGAGTTTGGTGGACAGAACTTCACCATCAGTAAGACACTAGAAGCAAACGGCAGAATTTACATATGAGTTGCTAGAAAATGTATGCTCTAGTTGTTTATGATGAGTTAAAGTTTCATTTAGCCTGAAAGTGCACCTGGATACAAATCACTCCAGCCCACGCCATTCTCACAGCTTACAATATGTGAAATGCTCCAAGCTGTTGTGTTTACCTGACCTGTTCATTGTTCTGATTCTTTCAGCTGATTCAGCTTTGCCAGCATCAAGCAAAAATAAAACGGATTACCAAGCAACTATCATCGGCTTTCAGCGGATATACCTCTGGAAAGGTGAGAACACAACATGCCTACATCATATTTGTGCAGCAAACCGTGCTTTAATCATCATAAAATAGTACACACTTGAGAAGATGGAACAACCAACACTTGCCTTGTGTTGTTTTCACGGGTGCCTCAATAGTTTTGACAGCAATGGTTTTCTTTGCAGAGTCGGATATGAGCACTCGGACAAAGGTTGAAGGAGACTGTGGAGGATCAGCTCTTCTGGAAGCTCCCAAACTGACTCTCTCTGGTATGACACTTTCCAAGCCATACCAGAATTTGAGACTGGGGGACATTATTATATAATATTGCTCTTTATTTTGATAGTGCATAATAGATTATGTGACGAAAGCCAGTTAAGTCTATTTGCATTCATGTCAGGATTAGGAGTAGGACCAGGGTAAAAGGCAGGTTAGAACTTGAGACGATAGTTAGTGTTACAGTCAGGTTTTGAGTGATGCAGCTGTGGGCACTAACAAAGTGCATAGGCTCCATTATTGTCCTTAAGTGCAAGTATCTTTACCCTTATGAAGTGTCCAGAATGAAAGAAAATATGTATGATGACGTTTTAAATCAGTTACCTGAATATCGTAAGATTAAAATGTATTGATTTTCCATATGGAAGGCACAGGAGGAGAAATGTCTTGCAACACTTTTACTTTTGAGTCAAGTTAAGTGAAGGCAAATTGATGTCGTCAAGCTGATGCTCAAAGCAGCTTTACAGAAATCCAAAACCAAGACCACAGTGAGCAAACCAGAGAGGCGACAGTGGCAGGGAAAAACTCCCTCAGAGCCAGAAGAAGAAACCTTGAGAGAAACCAAGGCACCCAACCTCCTCAGCTAACACCAGACGGCACAGCAATAACACAAAGAAGCAATTAGAATTATGCGCTAATGAGGGACTGAGCACATGTAATAATCAAAAATAAACAATGGGAAATGGTGTTGCAGTGCTAGACAAAAATACTAAACCAGAAAAAAAACATTTTTGAGAGTACAAGGGTCCCTTGATGTGTGCTTGTGTAAATTAGAAAATGATGTAGTGGTAAAAGTATTAGCAGCAGGAGCACCCAGTCAGGGGACCAGCTTGATCCAGCATCAAATCACATCTCAAAGAAAAGAGATTATAAAATCAGTACATTCGCAAACACTTTTATATGTCAAAGGACATTAACCAAAAGCTTGCGTAAATATGTTTTCAGTCTGGACACTTCAGAAGATTGAGAATGTGTCTGGATCCTAAAACGAAACATAGGGATTGTTTAAATTGTTTGGTCCTGTGGGAGAAAGTACATTTTAAAAGTATTTAAAGTGCATTAAAAAGCTGTTACTGAAGTAAAAGTATAAATAGAGCACATGTATGTTTGACTTTGTCAGGGAAAGACTAAGGTGAATTCAATACATTTTCAGCTGAAGACCAGGTAATGTCCTGTGTCGGAGTTACTGTATATTAAAAGGAATCTTCCCAGCTCTCGTGAGAAAGGCAGAAAAAAGTGTGGAGGATTCTGTGGTTTGTTTTGGTCTGTTTAGCATGCTGCATTTGACGTGGCTTTGCAGATTCAGTCAGAGAGATGTTTGATGTCCTGGCTGGCAGTGACGTGAAGACCGAATCAAAGAATACACCCAGCCAACAGTACTGGCTCTTCAAACATCAGTTCACTGCAGAAGAAGGCCAGCTCTGGTGTCTCAAACGTAAGACCTTACTTAATGTTAAAAGAACAATGTCTGCTCTTGTACAGGCTTTGATATCATGCTGTGTTTTTCCCTAAGTGGGTCCTTAAGCATGAGTGTGGGTGGGCACGTGTTCTCTGTGTATCCACTGAAGGTTGTATGGAGGAGGAGCTGTGTCATGTGGCTGACCTTCGAGATGAAGGCTCTGCGTATTTTGCGTGCGTGCTGTATCCTGACACGCGTGTGTGTGGGGCCTATGATAAGCCTCTGAGACAGGCCTGCTCTCTGGTGTTGCCCAAGGAGACACGCTCTGCCTACCAGAAGAAGGGTGAGTTCAAAACACACTCTTAGTGCCGTGCTATACCTCACATAACCCCAACTTCCAAATGCTGCTCTTCTGTATCTAATATTCAAGCGTAAATACAGTTGCCAGTTTATTAATCATAAACTAACCACTGATGGAGAGCTGGAGGATGACTCACGCAAAGTATTAATGCACAAAATTGATCTGTAGTTTCTACAAGGTGCGTTAATAAATAGTAACCAGTCTAAGCAACCAGTATGTGTTCAAAGTGTTTAACCACTTATATCCTTATATGCTCACATGTAGAAGGTCCCTTATCCATCAGTGTCAATACTGTGTTGAAAATGGGCTCTGTTCATTGGTGGATGTGGCTTTTCATTTGTGGAGCAACAGTTGGGGCTCTAACTAAATGTAACCGCCCAAAGTGCACCTTCATGGTAGGTGTACAAGATGACCCACGAGTGAAGGTGCAAACTGTTTGTACAATAAACTGGCAGATATTATTTGAACCTGCTGAATGAAGTGAACCCTACTGAGCTTATGCTCAGTTTGGATCCTGTGCTTTATTTCGTATTCCATTTAGATGAGAATTCGCTATGTGTTTGAACAGCTGTCTGCTTCTCTACCTCTCTAGCAGTAATTATGCTTTCCATCAGAAATCCTATTACACAGAACTCCGAATACAAAACATCCTCCAGTGACAACATTTTCATCCATTACGGGGCGTATTACTAGTAATATGATGGTGTTTGCATGGTGAAATCAATAGCCCTGTCTTTGCTCAGACCTGTGTAATGGCGCGTGCTACATCAGTCTGATCCTCCTGTATTTTGATTAGCTTGTTTTGGGGCCTGTTGATCTTAGCAACTGTCCCAGAGTTTAGATGACTCCAAAGTTTATACAGCTGGGTCTGTATTGCCCCGAGCTTGAGCAGTGAGAGGGGAGAGAGGATGTGGTCTGATCAGATGATGTAAGCTTATTTATTTATGCATGGGCTCTCTGAGCAAGCGCGGGTGAATGTAAGGAGCTGATGACTCTGTCTGGTAAAAATGACTGTTTCTGCAATGCTGCTTAAAAAGAAGCTCTGCTCACTTGCCTGTGTGTGCGTGTGCATGTGAGCGCCTGTGTCTGTGTCTGTGTATGTGTGTGTGTTGACAAAACCAAAAAAGAACAAGATGTTTGTTCAATCTCAGACAAAAATTCCCAGCTTTAGATGCTAAAAATAATGGCTTAAACAACAGACATCAAAGTCTCTTTTTACGAAATAAGACGTTTCCAGATTTGTACACTCAGTTTAGACACTGCTCATAGTGTTCTTTTATTTTTACCTTACTTTATTTTACTCATTTTGTAAGAGATTTATGCACACTGTGAAAGAACACAGTAGTTTTCAAAATCCTGAAAGAAACCTCTTATCGCGTTGATGGTCATCTGTACACACCCTTGGCTTCCTCTCATGCACCTTCATGAGGAGTCACTTTCTGAGAGCCTTAAAGAATATCCACATCTTCTTTACTACTACATTGAAAATAGATTTTGAAAACACAATTATGTACATAGGCATGACCGTCTGTTTTTTATCAAGAATGTAGGCATAAGACTGTACATTAAAATGTTTTTAAAGCTGTTTCAATTAACATTTTTAAAAGACCAAAGGGTATCTTCATATATGTTACAGCACTTACACGGTCAGTGCACCATGAACTTAATGAACACACTGTGAGAACAGCTGATGGAGCAGCCAGTTTCACTTCTTTTAGTGCACACAAATATGAGATAATACACAGTTACACTCATTTTTAACATACTGAAAAGACAGATTTCCTATCACGTTTCAGAACCATAAAGAACAGTGAAGTCTTGGAAACTTGTGTCAGTTTTGCTTAGAGCAGATGCATAAGTTTTTTAAGTAATTCTCAGTCAGACCTGACTCATCGAAGTGTTATGCATTTGGTTTGGAATTAATTTCGGCATCTGCTGCCCTCTTCATTCTCTCCCATCTTGAACCTCCAGAAGTTTTCCACTTACAGTTTCAGAAATGTCACGTTTCATAAATGCCTAGACATCTACATTATGACAGGGTATCCTTTAGAGGGCAGATGGAGGAGTTTTATGTTTGGAAAGTTTGACCTTTCACTGCGTAAAGAAAATTGTTAAGACGTCAGTGGGGACATTAAAAGAACTTTTTTGTGCATAAAGCTTTGTTCCAGTATAAAGATTCATTTAATGAAAGTACAAAAGATTGCTGGATGACATCAGACAATCCACTGGCGAGCAGATCTAATCCCCGTAATTTGGTGGTATTAGAGTAGATGTTCCTGATATTTGCAGGAATCGTTCTGTGACGTCTAAGGTTCGTCTCCATAGAAAGAATTCAGTATTATGTAACTGTGAACTGCCAGCTGGGCAGCTGTAGAGTAGTAGAGGTTTCCTGCATTTTGAAGCCATGTGGCGATGGGCTGGTGTCCACCTGATTTATAGCACACGCACTGGACTGTGATGCTCCCTCAGGTTACTCTGTCTGGCCTGCCATGTGACTTCAGTTCTGTTCTGAAGTACAGTTCTAGTAAACGTGAAGATAATTAGGAACAGGTTTCCCATTCACCAGACCACTCTCAAGGCCAACCTTTTTATGTATCTTGTGCTTAAAATCCTATTAACTATTCAATGTAATATTCAGGGTGTGAATAACTGTGTGCGTATTGTTCAAGCTTTGGCCCTCACATGTAAATCTTGGCATGAGAATTCCACACCTTTATACTAAGATCATAAAATAACTCGCCGTTTTCTGTCTTTTCCAGAGGAGGCATAATGTATTTCATTGCCCTGTTAAATAATCCACAACAGAAAGCGGCTAACATAAACTCTTCCCATGTGGTCCATCTGCTGTTGACTTTGATAGGTGGAAAATGATGCTTCCTGTGAGTAGTGCCGCCTCAGGGGGGCTTCTCAAGGATTGCTGAGCCAGCGTTTAGCCTCCTTCCACACCGAAAATCAAAGACTCCTTTTATGATTGTAGCACTTTTGCTCCCTCCTAGGCCTTACCCTTAGTTTTCTCTCTGTTGGAAAGCGCATCCTGTTCTCAGGTCAGGAGCGCGAAATGCAGGAAAAATCTTTATCACTTCATTGCTGGGACAGAGAAGTTTTCCAAGAATTATTTATAGATCACATTGGGTGCGGTTTCCCAAATAGGGATTAAGCCTAGTCCTGGAGTATTATGAATGGAGATTTTCCATTGAAAGAGAAGTATAGTCCAGGACTAGTCTTAATCCCCATCTGGGAAACCAGCCCATAGTGTCTATACCTTAACAGGTTATAAGATGTCTTAGTGTAAGATTGTGTTTCTGGTTATACTTCCTGCCATTTTTTGTGCTTGTTCATTTGTTATACAGTCTATAATAAGTCTTACATTACAAGCACAGGGAGCTTTCCTCTTAATGTAGATAAAACCTGGTGAAATCTAAGGACTAAATTGCTCTCTTCATGGTGAATTTGCATTAAAAATAGTTTCCAGTCTAGTCCTGGCACTGCTTGCATGGCTCTGAGCACTGTTCCATTATACCATTCTAATGAAACGTTTATGTACAAGAACTTGTGGCAAACTTTGTGGGTTCATATCTTTTCTGTATGCAGCATTTTCGTATGCAACGGTCTGAAAATGATGTAGTCAGACCACTCTTATTAGTGTGATATTTTCCACCCTCAACAGACCTTTTATACAAATTTTTCATATTGAGGAAATTAATAGTTCAAGTCGTTGTAATCAATGCATCTAGCAACCATACGTACTTTCCTATGCTCTCCTAATTTTCAATGATTTTTGTCTAAAAATGTTCACTGGAAAAGATTTTAAAAATCATTGGAATATATTTCAGCACATAGTGAATGAGTCTTGGAGGCAGCACAAGAAAAAGAAGCTGTTTTTTTTCCCTTTCCTCTCTCTGCAGTTGATCTAAATGGCAGTGTGGAGAGCTTCTATAGCCGCGTGCCATTTAAAAAAATGGTATCTTATTCCGTCCGCAGCAGAGTTGGTGTGTCCAGCAAGCCCATCACTGAAGGGTAAGCAAGTATTGAGTATCACTTGAAAGCTGTAACATTGTTTGAGGGGAAAGAAAGCAGACATAATTTGTTGGGCTATTCTCCCCTTAAAATTGCGATGATAATCTTTTTTTTATTTTAAGCACATAATTGTGCAATAGTTCTTGAGTTTGAGCCCTGATTAGATCTCCTAACCATTTAATCTGTCATAATCACAACTGACGGTCAAAATCCCTGAGCACGTATCCTCTCATGTGGTTGCCTGAGCAGTGATAACTCTGATGATAAAGCTGCAACTTGTTGCTGTATTGAGCAGGTTTTTTGAGTGTGAGAGACGCTGTGACGAGGATCCGTGCTGCAGGGGAATCGGATACGTCAGAGATACTGGAGCTGCTGGTATGAGCATGTGGTTGTTTGATTTTATAGCATATTGTACCATACCACTGACGTGTGTAGTACTCACAGATGTGTATCTCTCTCTCTGTCCATCTCTCTCTCTCTCTCTCTCTCTCTCTCTCTCTCTCTCTCTCTCTCTCTCTCTCTCTCTCTCTTTTTTTCTCTCTCT
>JBBIGA010000007.1:9423616-9435992 GCA_037576975.1 Alestes dentex
GAACTACTCTAAGAGATTGTTGTCAGTTGTGGCTCAGAAAGGGTACACTATTGACTATTAATGGCCAGGGGGCTAATCATTTTGGATGTCTCATTTTTGCCCTTTCTTGTTTCAACTCGGTGTATCAATAAAATATCCTAATGAAACTTAGTGGACATTGTTTTTTTTTTTAATAGTGTTTCCAGAATATCAAATACTTGTTGTTAATGTTCATTTTCATGGAGAAATCGAGTGTTGTCTAATTTCATAAGGGGGGCTAATAATTTTGACCTCAACTGTACATAGGTAAAAAAAAAATTGACTTTGAACTAAATTAACAGACCTCACTCGGAATGTAACTAAACATTTGTCCTGTGAGAGAGACTGTTGGGAGTCAAGCCACTGTGCCGTCAAATTTGTCTGCAACTGAAAGCCTGTAGTTCCTCAGTCTGATGACCTCATCTCTCCTGCACCGCATGTCTTTCAGATATGATGGGGTCGGGGTGTGAATACGATGGTGTGATCTACCGTAATGGCCAGAGTTTCCAGCCCAGCTGTAAGTACCGCTGCCTCTGTGTGAATGGAGCGATTGGCTGTGTGTCTCTGTGCACGGATTCCCTGCCTCCTCGAGTGTGGTGCCAGTCGCCCAAGAGGGTGAAGATTCCAGGCCGCTGCTGTGAGCAGTGGATCTGTGAAGAGCCTCGAAAATCACGCAAGGCAAACCCCAGGCATGCTCCGGAGGGTAAGCACCGTAACAGTGACCGGAAGTAGGAAACTTAAAGCTAGTCTTAGGTTGAGAGTGCCTTGTTTTAAACAGTAAACCATTTCTAAAGACCTATCACAATCACAATATGTAGCTTTGTAATCACAATGTGCATTTTAGTCCATATCATGCAGCCCTAGACGGAGATTTACTGACCTCACATGAATGTCTTTCTTGCAGAATAAATTGGAGAAACAACTAAAGTGTTTTATTTCTTACTCAGTGTCCCTGAACACCAATGACATCTGGCACAAAAACTGCATTATTCAGACCACGCCCTGGAGCCCCTGCTCAAAGACCTGTGGGAGGGGTGTCTCCTTGCGAATCTCCAACGACAACGCACAGTGTGAGATGGAGAAAGAAACCCGTCTGTGCAACCTCCGACCCTGCGAGGTGGACATCACCAAGCATTTTCGGGTAATGAGGCACATGATCTGCGGGTGCATGTGTGTGTGTGTGTGTGTGTGTGTACATATATGTAATCAACATTTAGATAAGTAGATTTAGGTGCATAAGGAGCAGAAAAACAAAGTTTTATTCACATAATAAATAGACACTATATTTCATACTACTCACAGCTTGAAGACAATAATATGAGTAAGACAAAGCACAGAAGACAACACACTGTATTGACATCTATAAAGGTACATTGTGCCCTAAAACTACAGTATAATGTATAGTGTGTATAGTGTTGGCTGTTGTTATGCAGTTCTCTATAGTGCAGTATTGCAATATATTCTTATATTTTTTATATCTATAGGCTACTGCAATATTCCACTTGTATATTATTATAGCGCCCCTGTTGCGACCCTTGTCTCTGCTGTATTTAACTCAATTCTAAAGCTACGACTTCAGTCATTTTTTATTTTATATTTTGAATTTTTATATTTCTAATTCTTTGCTGTGTGCATCTGCGGGCTAGCCCCAAACGTCATCTCGTTGTGCTGACACAATGACAGGAAAGCATCTGTCTGTTATGTCCAGAAGCCATTATAGTTTTCATGTTTTCATTCTGATGTGTTTATTTCCATGGGGTTCATTTAGTCATTTGTTGTCAGGTTCCTTCCTGTAACTGACCATAATATAATGAAGTTTATCAGCTCACACAAAATGTGTTCACTGTCGTCATTTCTGTGACCCAGCCAGGAAAGAAGTGCCTGAACATCTACCGTGAGCCAGAGTTTAAGAACTTCACCATCTCTGGCTGCGTCAGCAAGAAGAGCTACTGGCCCAAATACTGCGGGGTGTGTTCTGATGAGCGCTGCTGCATCCCCTACAAGTCCAAGACCATTGATGTGGAGTTTGAGTGCCCCAATGGATTGACCTTCACTTGGAAGTACATGTGGATCAATGCCTGCTTCTGCAACCTGTCCTGCCGGAACCCCAATGATATCTTTTCTGACCTGCAGCCCTTTCATGAGCACAGTGAGATCATGAATTGAGAAGATTCACTGATGATAGTACCACGGATTTGCTACTGTATGGCGTGTTTCACTGCCATCAGTACTGGCATGACTGATGGTCATAGGTTTCAGTATTTCGGGATTCAGTATTCCCCTAATTTTATAAGTTCAGAACTTTTGTACAGTTAATGCAGAACCCAGCTGCCACCTTTGGATTCAGAGTGCTGGAGCTGAACCACCTGGCATGTGTGGCATTTGATTTTGGAAATGCAAAATCACTGGTTCTGTGGCATAAGAAGAAACTCAAAGCTCCATGAGGCAAACACCTTGGAATTTATGGTGGTTGGTCATTTGGAATATATTTGGAGAGAAAAAAATGTTTCCTTTGCCCTTTTTTCCTTCACCTCTAAAGTTCCTGAATGCTATGAGTGGACGAAGAGCTTATGTAATGTTTGCTTGATCAAGAGGCAAAACGAAATGTCAAAAACTCTAGAGAAAATGCAGTAATAAAAGTGAAGGAATTAGAATAAAGTAAGAAATGAATGTGCTATTTTTGTATTACTGTTGTAAGAATATAGTATTCTGAGATTGCCAGATATTATTAAGCACAATTCTTTTCAACATTAGGTGGTTAGTCCATAGTTAACTTTCATGTTTTTGTATATTGCTAAGTTTGTATATCGTTCTTGTACAATGCTTTTATATTACAATGAAGAACAACAGCACTTTCTTAACCCTCTAATTAATTAGCCTTTGTATACATTTTGTATTCTTGTTCGGTTAGACTGTTAAGAATGGGAAGTGCAGACAGGGCATTCTTTAAGATGTATGTGAAATTTATCATAATTTGCCATTTCTGCTCGAAATACTTTTTTAATTATTATTATAGCAAATCCAAGTTGCTGGTAATGTTTATATTTGCCCATTTATGTCACTGAGCAAAATATGCAATCTCTTAACTTATTTACTGCATTCAGCAATAAGGAGGCTTGTGAGACAAGTGTGTTTTAATGTCTCTGCTGATTAAAGAGGCAAATCTAGCAAATGCATGTCCTGGAGATGTTTTTGAGATTTCATCTAAAGGGACAGACTTTGTGCAATTTAGGGAAACTTTGTTCCTCATAATATTTTTTTTTTTCAAATGTATATAACATGACAGAAATGCACTTGATAGAAACAGACGAATGTGCTGGTGATGTTATTCAGAGCTTTAATTTTTCTGCCAGTGGTAAATGCTAGAAGCAGTTATCCCATCCATTCAAGGGAAGCTACAGTAGAAAGTCACTCATATAGATAACATAGGTAAGGTAGCATGAAGAATAAATCTGTTTGGTCCTTCACTAAACTACACTACTGTTACATATAAAAATTCCCCCATAGCTTCACTTCAGTCAGTAAATCTCTTTATGAGGTTATATGAAGTGATCCCCCCCCCAGTGCACATCATCCAGATACATATCAACACACATTCATACAACCAGTACATCAAAGTGCTTTCAGTTTTTCATTAGCATATCATACATGTGATAATATATTAGTAGTTTCATTATATATGCAATCATTTGTAAAAAGTACATCATAATATAAAAGTAAAACTTAAAGGGGCGGTTTCCCAGATAGGGATTAAGCCTAGTCCTGGACTATGCAGTATTATGAATGAAGATTTTCCATTGAAAGAGAAGTACAGTCCAAGACTAGTCTTAAACCCTGTCTGGGAAACCAGCCCAAAATGTTTAAGGTATCTATAGGTCAGTGTTTTCTTTTTTTTTGGGAACCTGCTCAATGAACTTCTCCCTGGTGATGATACACAACCTCTCTACCTCTAAAACTGCAGTTGTCACTTTATTTGAGGCATTATATATTGGAATTACAGTGTAACTGAGCGTGAGAGCAGCCAGGTGAGAAACGGCTGGGAGCTTCAGGTCCTCAGCTCAAACCTGTGTAAATAACAGCACAGGCAGGTGGTGGAGGGCTTTTAGCAGGACACCTCCTTGGAGTGGGTCACTGCTGGCAGGCCTGGCTCCACACTGCTGTTGGAGGCGCTCTCCATTGAGACATCAGTGTGAGACCGTCCACGCTGCTCCTCGCTGGTGTGTGCGCGGCTGCGTGTGCGGCTCCGGCTGGCGTCCAGGGACGAGACGCTGGTGCCAGAGGCAGTGCGAGAGCGAGACAGACGAGTCATGCCTGCAGAAGACACTGAGACAGAGGCGGAGAGAAAAGGTGAGATGACACTTAAGCTTAACCCTCAACATGCAAGCATATGATTCATTTACTTAAAACCTGTTTTTCAGCAACTACCATGAATTATTTGGTACCTACTGTGAGTAAGTTATGAGAGTGAAGAGAGAGTGGGCCCTTAAAGAGTAATCCAGTAACTACTGTTATGGGTATTCCATTACACATCTTTTTAGATTCTACACCACATTTCAATTCTGAAGTCAAATTCTGACTTGTTTTTGATATTTTATGTATTAAAATTTTATAGAGCTCAAATTATATATTTCACAGACATTTTTGAGTATTGCTGTTCTACCGTGTAACAAAAAGCACCACCAACAGCAAAACCCCAAGAATTTATAAAGGACTCAAAAAACCCTGTAATTTGAGCATGGATGTGTGCAAAGCATTTATGAAAGCCTGTGACAGGCAGTGTATTACAAAATGAATAAATAGGGGTTATGAGCAAGTTATGGCTGTATCATAAATCTCTCTCTCTCTCTCTCTCTCTCTATATATATATATATATATATATATATATATATGTATATATGTATATGTATGTATGCACATCTTCTCTGAAATGTGTTTTGTCTGTATTTATGGTGTTCACTTACTGTAGCCCAGTCCCTGGATGAAATACTTGAATGCTTCTGCCAGCTTGGCAGGCTATAACATAAGAAAACAACGAAACTGAGTAAGTGAACTCAGTTTAAAGGCCAGTTAAAATGAGAAAGTGTTGTTTTAATATGTAAATACACACCTGGTCAACCTGGGGAAGGCCTCCACAGTCAGCCATCTACAAGATACATGATATGATACACATATCAGACTCAACATGTGCTACTGGGTTCATAAGAGGTACGCAATGGTTTATGTCCTATTTTGCATTTAAAATCAGTTATAATCACATGATTTATAATATAAGAGGGCAAAATAATGACCATTGACCATTAGGTAATGAATAAGTAAAGGGTCTGAGACCTGAAGGTCACTAACCTTGAGAAAAGTAGTCTTTGTTGGATTCATTCTTGAGTTGCAGTCGACCTGTAAGAAAAAGTGACAGTGTATTCATATATACACTAACGTTTGATTTGAGTTATGTGCTTTCTGATGATTATGAACAACCAGAACATACCACAGCATCAATCGCAGGAGAGCTATCTCCCACCACCAGAAGAGCTGGACACCTAAAGCATGAAGAACCTTATAGTTACTGAGGGAAGTGTAAAAAAATGGCATGGAATGAAGATAAACAGAAACACGAGTGCATCACTTTTGACTTACTTCAGAGTCTTCACATTAGCATTTCCACCTGGAGAAGGTCTCTCAATGTCCAGATGCCTTCGGCTGAAAAATAGATTAGAACGGATGAGATTAGGAGCATATTCACAACTAAAGGGTTCTGATATTTAACAGATCCAAAAGTGGAGAAATCAGAAGATGATAAAGAAAGCACAAAAATGAATCAGACTTCAGTGATACCTGTTATAGGACCTGACAAACTGCTGGAGGTTGGTCTGGTTAACGCTGGTTGTGATGTGATGACGGAAGGTTGCAATAAGGTCATGGTTGTTGTGAATTTCCTCCTGCCACAATTAAGCCAATCAATCAACTAAACAAACCATTGAAATATTCAGATTTTCTATTGCTATATACAGAGTGGGTGAGGTCACTTAAAAGAATGTTCATAAAAAGACTTTGCCTGCATCTTAATGGACAACTGTGAAGGCATAATTAAAAGGTGTTTAACTTTGAAGTCTTTAAGGATTAATGAACATTATTTAAAGCATATATTATTATAATAACCTGTCCAAACAGGTGAGAGATGACCATATCAGGGACAGCATGGGCCCAGCCAGAGATCTGTGGAAAAAGTCAGTTAGTCTCTGGTGAGTGAAGCAATTTGGATCAAGAACAAGAGTTTATTAAAAGAGGTTTATACTCTTTTTTTAATCCCTTAAGAATGAAAATCTAGGATTTAATCAACGTGTCACATTAAGTATAACCAAAAAACGCTGGATGTATACAGTGGATAAACACAGTAACACTTTCAGAGCTGTTTTATTCACAAAGTGACAGTCCAGCCACATTTAAAACGCATCATTTTAATTTGATTGTCTTTGGAGACTACAAAATGGGTGCTTGTACTAATACTAGTTTAGGTCTGATTTAAAAGGCACTGGTTATAGAGAGCCTAAAGAAAAACACCTTGTGTGCTGCCCAGTTCATCCAGCCCTCTGCCTGAGCATTGATGTTGATCAGAACAAGACCCTCAACCAGGTCAGGGTGGTTCAGCTGGAGGAGATACATTCAAGAGTTAAAAGCAGGTTAACTTCAGGAGGCAATCAGTCCACCCTGTCAGATCTTACAATATGTTAAAAAAAGCAAAGAGTACCCTTATTTGAAGTTTCTGTTCTTTATAATGCAGGCTGCTTGCAAATATCTACTCATAAATGAGTTATTTTGGAGTATCAGACTTTGGGAGAGGGGTTTTTGTGCTTAGCAGAACATTCCAGTGGATTAATGGTCAGCTCGCCAATTATAATGAGTAGGATTATGCTGCCAGTATCAAGTATCAACCTTCTGTTACATAGCAAGAATTTAACTGAGCCATAATCCTGATTTAATCACGATGGCGTGTTAAAATGCATTTCAAAGAAGACGGACAGGGAACTCACAGCAAACCGCGCAAGGATGTGTGCTCCAGCCCCAATAGCAAGTCCAATAATACTTGTAATACTGTGAATAGAAAAGGTATACATATTTTCAGGGAGAAAAATACTTTAAACAAGATTTAAACAAGTTGAGGTGGAGTCTCAGGTATCATTCAATCTTCATTTGGGTCACTTACTTAAAATGCTTGAGCACAATAGGGAGAGTCTCCGAGAGCTGGTCCATTGAGGGATAAGTGTATCTACAAAAGGAGAATTCCAGGGGTTAATTTATTATCTTGATGGCGTGACACCATGACTACTGGAAGATGAATCTTGCAAGAGCAAACTCTGATGCAGTAGAAATGTAGCATATGGAAACCAGGGAGGCCAAAGTTAGGCTATAGCTCATTGGTCATGCTGACAGTCTGGGTCTCCAGATGTTGGTTTAGCTCTGAAAACCTATAGTCTGCCCCTATATTCCTTACACTGGCTGCAGTAGTCTAACAGATGTTACATCTGCCCTGGAACAGATGGCAGATCAGACACTGGTACCTTGCTGTGTCTCCCTTAGACCCTGGCACTGACACCATGACCTACATTCTATCTATCTGCCAGGGACTGGTGAAGATTAGTGAGGTGTGTTGTAGTTTAAGATGCCTATGGAGTAAATCTGGTTAAAACAAAGCTTGCAGAAAGGGTGAGAGACAAACTAGAGTCTGGTTTTAGATAATTTGAGAATATCCTCCATTCCCTACAACAAACACCTCTATTCCTCCCACTCACCCTGTGGGGAGGGTGCTGGCACCTTCTTGTTGCCCGGGTGCATCGATGTGGCACACAGTAAAGTGGCGTGTGATTTCCTGCATGTCCTCATGGCTGAAGAAACTGTCAAAGCAGGTCTTGTCTACAAAGACCCAGACATCTCATTACAAAGCAGCAAACAAAGCTCATGTTTCGTTTTAGAATTATTACAAAGCAATCAATCACATGTAGAAATAAATAAACTATTATATCAAGCTGTGATAATCTAGTCTCATAGTTTCAAACTTCAGTCCTGTTAACTCAACAAGCTACACATAGAAGAATAACAGGGAATGGGTTCTTACGGTTCAGGCCGATGTCGTGATATGTAAGGATGACAGGTCGGTTCTCCCTGGCGACACCTTTCATGGTGCAGTGGACTGTGCCAAAGGGGGTCTCCACATTTTCCTCCTATAGGAGCAAAGCAGGGGTTACAGATACAGATCACAAGGAAGATCACAATTCTGCAGAAGTGATTCTGTGGTTTGGGTTGATATTGGACTTTTAGTGTAGAGCATCAACTGAATATGGTCTCTTTCTTCAGGGATACCAGGTATTTATTAATAGCCAACTGTATCCACTGGTGACTAAATAGCTTTAAGCAGGGATTTCTGTTGATGGAACCATTACATCCAATAAATTAATCCAATAAACTGCAGTGATAAAATAACAATCCATTCATCATTAGTATTTTGTACCATCTGTCCAAGCAGTTAAATGCATCATTGTGGTTAATATAAGGCTGCAAAAAGGCCATTTATTCTCACTCGCTAACTGAATGCAATATCACAATGAGAAAGTTCCTCCCTCTTTCACACAGCAGTTTAGAGAAAGTTCCTCAGTGAAACACATTCCTGAAGGGTCTCATGCCTCCCACCAGGGCAGAGTGAGTCTGGACTGTTCTATGACACAATAATATAATCTATACCTACAGTAACCCAGGTCAATAATCACAAAGCAACATTTTACAGAACAAGAACACTACTATGATCCCATTGAAGCACAGAAATGACAAAGTAACCAATCCTTCTATAACTCATAACAATAAAAAGCTGAATCAGTATTACAAACTCAATGACCCAACCAAATCAAATAAATCAAATAAACAGCAATCAGTAAGGAATAGTCAGCACTCACAGTGACTTCAGCCTCAAAGACAGAGTCATACTCGGAGTCCTCCAGAACCATGCTTGCTCTTGCTGTATGAGGCTTGTGAGTGTATCTAAGTCTGTGTTAGAGCAGATGTCCTATTGTTGCTCTGCAGGCTCTAACTCCTGATGGCCAAACGTGCACTGAGCCGGATTTTATACCCCACTGTTTACAGTGTGGGTAAGCCTCCGGCTCCCGGCATACCTTGCATGTTGGCTGGAGCAAGGTAGCCTACTTCTTATGGCGAGATCTCCAAATTGGATCAGTCTGTCAAGCCTGAGCATCATGCAACTGGGTGACTCCACATTTTTGTTTTGGTTTTATTCAATACTTTTTGTTGCCAGTTTTAACTTTGAAACAGCTTCAGAAAAAGAGTTACAAGTCATAGTAAAAGGTGGCCAACCTGTAAGGGAATACACTTCAGGAACACTGAACAGCATTAAATAGCAAAAACAGGCCTCTTTTTACTCTCAGTGATATTTTATAACCAGGTGAGATATCAACGGACACTTTGAAAACTTGTTTTAAAAACTTGTTTTAGGTGTTGTCTTACACTGAACACATTTCACTTCACCTGACCTGATCATGTTGAACTGCTGCTTCTGCCTGTCTGTCTGTCTTTCTAGTTCATTTAAAGATAACACATAGAACATTTCCATGACCTACTCATTGCTTTTCATATATAACCCTGTGCTGGAAAGTGTAGGCCCGTACTCTGTAACGAGGAAATGTCTGCAAACTATGTTGCTACTTTACGTCCCCCCCCCTTTATTCCTTTTCTGTTTAATTTACAAATTATTATATCATCGCCACTGTGAATGTGTCACATTGGCTTGCTTACATATCCTGGAAGCAAGTTTTTATCATGAGTTAATGCCATGTCATCCAGTATATTGCAAGTGACTGTTAAGACACTTTAGTAAAAAAATTATCATTTTTAGGTCTGTCTGTCCATTCATCCATCCATCCATCCATCCATCCATTGTCTATATGTCTATAGACATAATGCACAGGATGTTTCCATAACCTACCCTGTTTGCCATTGTCTTAAACGTGGCGGTGGAGATGATTTTCAGTTCTCTATCTGTATTATTACTGGTTTTGTCTGTCTCAGTGACAGATGAGTATTTTGTGTCTTATAGAGCCACATGTAATCGCTGCAGCAGGATCTTTATAATGAACTGTAAAATGTCAGAATGTTCTCTCGTAGAAGAGTCCTACTATGACCTCACTGATGTGCTGTTGACTGTTGACTTTATTTATTGGGCTCCAATGACAGCACAAATAAGATTTCCTTCCATGGCTAGAACTCCACTAAGGAGCTTCACATGCACCTACTGGCTCCATTCCCAGGCTTTGCGAGAGGACTAGCAGAACTGTGTCACCAGGGGTGATTGTTTATCACAGCATTGTCTTTCAAATTTTTTGAAACTTGATCAAAATGAGAGACACCGTGTATAAATTGCTCCTGACTTTTTTCAGCTTCCATGTACTCACTAACACATATATATCCTACAATTAAATAACATGTCAGAGGACAGATCTTCGTGAAATAAAGGCAATGGCCATCAGAAAATGTACAAGACTAGATTTGAAACAAATATTATTCAAGATCCCTGATCATGGGCCTCAGTGTAGCAGAGACCTAATTATATAACAGCAATCTGTCTGTATTCCTCAAATTTTCATTTTCCCATCTCCAGAAATTCTCAACTCATTTTATAAACAGGCTCTTAGTGATTTTAAAACTGATGTATTTGACCAGAGCAAATTCAACATATGACGTGGATGGGGAACCCTCATGAGAAGCTAGGAAGCTAATAGGTTAATTACATTAAAATAGGAGAGTATGGGTGAGCCATGTTGTCATTTTATCCTGTTCAGTGGACAGTCTGCTGCTGCCAGCTGGTCTCTACAACCGGAAGTCTCTGCTTGAAGTTCACATTTAACTGTGCTTCCTACTAGGACCTTTAATGTAAAGCTCGGGTGATGTGTATTTTAGATCCATACACTTACTCATTCTTTAGCTCTTTGTCCTGGTTTATCCTATTATTTATTAATTTCTTCCCTCCTTCCTTCTTTCCTTCCTCTTTGTCTTCCTTTCTTTCTTCCCTTCCTTCTATCATTTATTAATTTACTTTTCAAAAAGGTGTCATTCACTATAACAAGCCAGTCAAAGACAAGGTGAGATCTCTGACCTGGCTGGGAGGCTATAACCGCAGAGCGCCACATGTCAGTCAGTGACCCAGGTCCATCTGCTTTGTGACATACGCCACAGTCTGCCGTTATCAGGTCATCAGGTGATGCCCTCCAGGCTTCAGGCCGAACCCAAACAGCAGATTTAACCCGTAAAGCCTGGCAGCAAAAATAGGACACTAACGTTAGACCGTACACACATTTCCAAACAAGTTTTGGCACTTTTAATTTAGCTTTATGAGGGTCGGTACACTTTACACTTTACACACACTTAATGTGCTTTAAAATGTCACCAACCAGGGGGTTTTAACTGGGGGTAAACATTTCAGACCTGCACTGGCTACTTAAGCATTCAGCGTCTGACTGGCTTGTTTGACCTCAGCACCTTTAGCCCGCTAGATGGCGCGTCAAAGCAACTTTTCTCCCTCTCTCCTCTCTCTTTCTATCTGTGTCTCTGTCTCTTCCTGCCTCTCTCGGTCATTCCTTCTCTCTCCTTTTCTGCACTTTTACATATGGAAAGGGCACCAGGATTTGACTGCGTTCAGCCACAAAGCCAGTATTGTGGCAAGCGACTGATGCTCCGCATCACAAACACCACTCGAACTCATTACAGTGATGTTGGGTGGGGCTCCATTACCTCAGAGAGAGTAGTGGCTCGGCTGCCCTAAAAAGTGCTGGGGGTCCTTTAGCCTGGACCTGATCACATGCCGTTAGTGTGGCTGCTTCAGAACGCATTTGTCTGGAATGGTTGCACCTTAAAGTAGCTGAATTCATTAGAAGACGTGTTTCATTATACTTTGAGAGAAACTCTCTATATTGTAATACTATTGGATAAATGTCTGCACTCTGCATGACAAATTTATGTGTTACAGTGTTTGTGTTATGCGTTCATTTACCTTAATGTTAAACATGAATGTTTTTTGCTGTTTGAGAAATGTGTAATTATAGAATACTCTATAGTATACTCTATAGAATACTCTATAAACCCCAACATTTCGCACAAGAAAAATAAAAATAACACGTGGATACGACTGTTGTCTCATGTCTCTGTTCATTTTACCTTTGTCGTTGTTGTGGTGAGCACTGTCCAGTTTTGATATGTGGCAGTTAATCAGCAGTTAGATAAATAGATTAGAGCCCTGTATTGACGTGACAGTTTGTCAGTACTTGAAAAGGAAAAAAAAAAAAAAAAAAAAGAATTTGCATTTTGA